>WAAB01022914.1:0-42619 GCA_013389865.1 Piaya cayana
TGTTCCTATGCACTCGATAAATGCAGATTTGCTGCTTGCTGGGAAACACTGCCACAGTGTTTTTCACCTTTTTTAAGAGCATCTCAAAAACTTGTTAAACCAGAATGCTCTCACTGCTACCAAAAGGCTCTTCTCGTGCTGTGACATTCACTCTCACACCTCTCTGCGCAGCGCATCCTATGGGGCTTGTCGCTGCTTCACCTGCAGTGACATGCGGGCGATGCCCCTTCAGTGTTGCTGTGCTGGGAAGCAAGCATGAAGGTGAGAAGTTTCACGTGCCCTTCTGAGTATTCATAGGTTTGATACAGAGAAAGGGACAAGATCTTATCAATACTTGTTTATTTTGGCAGAGAGGGAAGGCTTCTCAAGCTGTAAGAGCTAAATAGATCAAAGGATTGGCAATTGTTTCAGTATGGAATGAGAATACACTATAAAATTCCTTTTGGGGGTCATCTGCAATCTGGTGGTTTGCAGAGGAGATAAGTCTCAGGGGGGGTCACTTGTGGTCTTAAGGGGGAAACTTCATTTCTCCATACAATAAGAATCCAAACGAGGAGATGCCATGTAGATAGCCAGTAAGTAGAGTCTTCTACTTCTCTTACTGAACGGCAGTTTTACTCTTTCCTTGCACTTTGCCATCCATTTGTTTTTACTTATTTCTTTTATCCACTATTTCGATTGTGGATTCCTTGGACATAAGTTTCTTTTTCTACACTTATACAAAAGCATGTGTGATAACGCTGTAGTTCTTAAAAAGGTTCCGACCTTTCCTACACAGCTCATTGTTAAACAACATCTCATCGAAATGTTTACCCCACCAGCGAATCTCTTTCAGTTTCCTTGGAAGCCAAATTTTACTTTTCCCTGCCCAGACTGCAACATCCACAGCAGGAACTGAGCATTCAGTGAGCCCAAATCTCTACATTTTCTCTTTTCATTCAGCTGGCATAAATTTTTGTATGGTGGCCTTTCTATGTCATAAATATTAAATGTTAATGTGTAAGCTCCATATGGAAGACTCTTCATTCTCGAATTCTCAGCTCTGTTTCCTCACATAACAACCAATAGCGGAGATCATTAAATTAGAAGATTTTTATTTAGGAACACTGAGAATGTAACCTCGAGTAGGCAACATATGCAAAAAAAATGAAGGAGTAATGTTTTATTGACCAATTTTTCTTTATTGCTGCTTATCTGTGGGGAAAAAACAAGAGAAGATAAAATCATTACAATAGTAAAACAACTTCCATACCAACTGCACGGCTGGAACAAAATTTACTTTACTTTTCTTGCTTGCTTATAGTATAGTAAGGAAAATACGCATGTAAAACATTTCTTACTAACTTCTGCAATGTTGCTTACACTAGTACAGAGCTTTCGATTTCTTGTGGCCTTATTTGACACTAATTATTCCCCTTAGAATGCTCTATTATGCTCAGTTTTCTTTGCATGTATATGTGCTTACACATGTGAAAGAGATGTAAAGGCTATTGTCGTTTTTCACCGTAAATTTTACTCAAATTCAGCAGCACCAATTTATAATCGCTCACACTTACAGAATGCCTTTCATTCTGGGTGATCCAAATGTGCTTTTCAGACTTTTATATAAAGGAATGTAGAATGCAGCCAGCCTCATGCAGATTGTTGTACTCTTTGATAGCACCCAGCAGCATCACATATGTGGTTTCAAACCAAAAATTGAATATCCAGTAGCAATGTTATTGGATGTTTGTAGGATGGATGTAAAGCCTCATAATTTCCAAGATAATGCCTTTCTAATAGAAGTTCTAATAAGTCTTTAGTGGTGACGGGGCTGAAGGTGTGACCTCACAGCAAGGGCTGAACTCCCACGCTACCAAGAAAAGCGGAAACCTCACTAATCAGAGTTTTTTGTTCCTAACCACATACTCCAGCAGTGCTGCCTTTGTATTGCATGTGATGCCTGTCTACATCTTCATGAGTAAATCACGTTCAGTTAGTTAATCCAGAAAATCAATCCAAAAGGAGAGGGGAAAAAAAAAGTATAATTTTCTGTTGGTTAAGAGGATTGAGTTAACTCACCAAAGGTCACTTAAAGACTGAAGCCAGGAAAAAAGGAGCCTGATTACGTGGCCAGGAGTCAGGGTAGGAGAAGCAGCACACTCCACGTGTCAGGAGCAGAGAACTGCTAGATTAGCTTGGGTTTGTTGTCAATCTACCTGGAAGAGTACCTGCAGCAAAGTCTCTTTTTTAGCATCTGCTTCAGAAATTGAACGGTCACATGCCTGTCTGAAAATCACCGGAACATCTTCCTACAGCCCCCTTGTCTTTTTCTAGTGATCCCACAGCATATAGATTGATTTTGCTCACCTTTGATTGTGAAATCTTTGGTAAATGCCAAGTGAGTGCTGAGACACAGCTACAATGGAACCACACAGTACAAGTTTTTGGAGTTAAAGTCCATTTAATTAATCACGATCTGGATACCCCACTCCAAACAATACTAGTGCAGAATTCCAGTACCAGAGTGGCTAGAGGGTGGAAGGAATACACTTTATGGCCTTATGAAAAAGTAATATTTATGGTATTTATTTTCTCTTGTAAAATGAATATGAGCAAACTGTCACTCTGGTGTAGATTTACTGTTTATCTTTGTAAAACAATTGAGTTCTGCTGAAGCTATTATATGAAATGCATGGTTTTCTAACAGCCGTATCTAGCTGACAAGTTTTGTAAACTCTCCCTAAGACGTGATCTGGTATTCACACGAGCAGGCANCCATGTAGATAGTCAGTAAGTAGAGTCATCTTCTTTTCTTACTGAACGGCAGTTTTACTCTTTCCTTGCACTTTGCCATCCATTTGTCTTTACTTATTTCTTTTATCCACTATTTCGATTGTGGATTCCTTGGACATAAGTTTCTTTTTCTACACTTATACAACAGCATGTGCGGTAACACCATAGTTCTTAAAAAGGTTCCGACCTTTCCTACACAGCTCATTGTTAAACAACATCTCATCGAAATGTTTACCCCACCAGCGAATCTCTTTCAGTTTCCTTGGAAGCCAAATTTTACTTTTCCCTGCCCAGACTGCAACATCCACAGCAGGAACTGAGCATTCAGTGAGCCCAAATCTCTACATTTTCTCTTTTCATTCAGCTGGCATAAATTTTTGTATGGTGGCCTTTCTATGTCATAAATATTAAATGTTAATGTGTAAGCTCCATATGGAAGACTCTTCATTCTCGAATTCTCAGCTCTGTTTCCTCACATAACAACCAATAGCGGAGATCATTAAATTAGAAGATTTTTATTTAGGAACACTGAGAATGTAACCTCGAGTAGGCAACATATGCAAAAAAAATGAAGGAGTAATGTTTTATTGACCAATTTTTCTTTATTGCTGCTTATCTGTGGGGAAAAAACAAGAGAAGATAAAATCATTACAATAGTAAAACAACTTCCATACCAACTGCACGGCTGGAACAAAATTTACTTTACTTTTCTTGCTTGCTTATAGTATAGTAAGGAAAATACGCATGTAAAACATTTCTTACTAACTTCTGCAATGTTGCTTACACTAGTACGGAGCTTTCCATTTCTTGTGGCCTTATTTGACACTAATTATTCCCCTTAGAATGCTCTATTATGCTCAGTTTTCTTTGCATGTATATGTGCTTGCACATGCGAAAGAGATGTAAAGTCAGTTGTTGTTCACCGTAAATTTTACTCAAATTCAGCAGCACCAATTTATAATTGCTCACATTTACAGAATGCCTTTCATTCTGGGTGATCCAAATGTGCTTTTCAGACTTTTATATAAAGGAATGTAGAATGCAGCCAGCCTCATGCAGATTGTTGTACTCTTTGATAGCACCCAGCAGCATTACATACGTGGTTTCAAACCAAAAATTGAATATCCAGTAGCAATGTTATTGGATGTTTGTAGGATGGATGTAAAGCCTCATAATTTCCAAGATAATGCCTTTCTAATAGAAGTTCTAATAAGTCTTTAGTGGTGACGGGGCTGAAGGTGTGACCTCACAGCAAGGGCTGAACTCCCACGCTACCAAGAAAAGCGGAAACCTCACTAATCACAGTTTTTTGTTCCTAACCACATACTCCAGCAGTGCTACCTTTGTATTGCATGTGGTGCCTGTCTACATCTTCGTGAGTAAAGCACGTTCAGTTAGTTAATCCAGAAAATCAATCCAAAAGGAGAGGGGAAAAAAAAAGTATAATTTTCTGTTGGTTAAGAGGATTGAGTTAACTCACCAAAGGTCACTTAAAGACTGAAGCCAGGAAAAAAGGAGCCTGATTACGTGGCCAGGAGTCAGGGTAGGAGAAGCAGCACACTCCACGTGTCAGGAGCAGAGAACTGCTAGATTAGCTTGGGTTTGTTGTCAATCTACCTGGAAGAGTACCTGCAGCAAAGTCTCTTTTTTAGCATCTGCTTCAGAAATTGAACGGTCACATGCCTGTCTGAAAATCACCGGAACATCTTCCTACAGCCCCCTTGTCTTTTTCTAGTGATCCCACAGCATATAGATTGATTTTGCTCACCTTTGATTGTGAAATCTTTGGTAAATGCCAAGTGAGTGCTGAGACACAGCTACAATGGAACCACACAGTACAAGTTTTTGGACTTTAAGTCCATTTCATTACTCATGATCTGGATACCCCACTCCAAACAATACTAGTGCAGAATTCCAGTACCAGAGTGGCTAGAGGGTGGAAGGAATACACTTTATGGCCTTATGAAAAAGTAATATTTATGGTATTTATTTTCTCTTGTAAAATGAATATGAGCAAACTGTCACTCTGGTGTAGATTTACTGTTTATCTTTGTAAAACAATTGAGTTCTGCTGAAGCTATTATATGAAATGCATGGGTTTCTAACAGCCGTATCTAGCTGACAAGTTTTGTAAACTCTCCCTAAGACGTGATCTGGTATTCACACGAGCAGGCAGAGCTATGGAAATTAATTGAGATATTAAGAAGAGTGGTGGCAAAAAAAGGACTTTCTCAGCTCAAAAAGGCTGAGAACTGCTCATATTCTGAACATCAACAGCATTTTTTGTTGTTTTGGGAAGGGGCTCAGGAGATATTAAAAGCAATTTCATTTCCTTACTCTTTATGAAACTACTATATCTAGAACTCTAGAGGACTTCTCTCAAAATATTTGAACATTTGTTATACGCAAGCGTATAAATAATTCTTTTTCAAGACAATGGGGCTCAATACAGGCGTGTGTTAGATGTGGTAAGTGCTTTGTTGTGGAATCTAGCCCTACCTGTCTTCTATATTTTCATGTATTTCTTGTCTATTATCAGTTATATTTAGAAGCAGAATTGATGCATTCCTATTGTTTTAAGTCATTTCATTTACTGTCACAGAAATAAAAGCAAATAGAAAGCGACTCCTGCTGACTTTCCAGTGGGTGGATTACAAGCGGTTCACGTTGTTTTTTCTAAATATTTTCTGTAATTCCCTGGACCAGCTGTTAGTTTTAACATACATCACGATTCCATTAAGCATGACACGTAACTCTTACAAACCACAGTGCACCCATCAAGCTGATGTTTACCTGAAGGCCTTTGAATGGATTTTGTCAAGATCAAAAGTAATTACTTTGTAAAGTTCATTTCCCACTCCGCGTCTCTTTTCTGCTGAATAAATATTGCAAGAGGATGAAATATGGACGGGTCGTTTGCATCCATCACTTTTAAATATTAGTGATAGGCTTATGCAGCTCATTGTTGTATAAAAATCATTTGGATACATTATTCCGAGTTGAATAACAGAGTGTTTCAGATAAAGAACTAAACGAAGGCTCTCTTTGTCATCTTTTATTGAATAAGGCAAAGGGAAGGGACTGTCTATTAATTTTACAGCTAATATATCTTCCCTCTAAATAGCTGCACCTTGTAAATATTTTTGTTAACAAATATTATTAAAGCACATATCTGATTCAAAAAGCTATTACGCCATATTAAAGTAAATATACTAAATCACCTACAAGGATACATAATAATACATCATTTCATTCAAGTAAGAGATAGTTTAAAATTGCATCTACTTTCCATTCAAAGTCTACCTGAGAATGTAACTTGGGTTTTATTTTTATTTTCTTGGATGATTTTATTCTTGAAGGCACATGAAGGACTCAATGAGCAGTCTCTGGTGTGGTTTTCTCCATGCTGTGCGATGGAAAAGCAGAAAGAGTGAAATGAGAGCATTTAATACCAGCCATATTTGCCCATCTCTTTGGAGTTTAATATCATTCCTGAAAAAGTGTCTCAAGAGCAGGCTCTACTTCCAATCACAACACTGTCAGAAATTACATGAGAGAAAAAATTTTCTCACAAAGGGAGAAAGACTAAGGCTTTATTGTGCTTTGTTTTGTTTCCTCTAACTACTCTTACTCCAATAAGCTTGGAATCACTTTATTCCTTCCCATGGAGCAGTATAGATATAAGTATTTGTAAAAGAGGTCAAGCAGTGGTGGCACTGACATGATTGGCTTCTAGGAAAATCCATATATACCATGAAATTGCAGTGAAATGTTATAAAGATACTTGATAAATACCAATACAGTTTACATATTCAAAATGTGTTCATAATTCGCACAACAGCATATTCAGCATTTACGTTCTAAATCATTTACTAACATTAACCAGAGAAGACCTGGAGAAGAGGAGGCTGAGAGGAGACCTCATTGCTCTCTACAACTACCTGAAAGGAGGTTGTGGAGAGGAGGGAGCTGGGCTCTTCTCCCTAGTGACAGGGGACAGGACAAGAGGGAATGGCCTCAAGCTCCGCCAGGGGAGATTTAGGCTGGAGATTAGGAGGAAGTTTTTCATGGAAAGGGTCACTGGGCATTGGAACAGGCTGCCCAGGGAGAGGGTTGAGTCACCTTCNCACTCTCGACATACCAGCTACACTTAGTACATAGGTCTGTGTTAAGTGGAAAAATTATTACTCTCAAATAACTCTTTTTGGATAGGGAAGATCAAGATTTATATACAAAACAATGTCTGTTTTGCTGTAGCTCTTCCTGAAAGCAGGGAAAAGGATAAGATTCTGAAAAAAATATGACGTGAAGCAACCTGAGAGGGTCATTCAAGTCCATTCTGCTGATTCAAAGGAAAATAACCTGTATCATGGCTATTTCTATTTCTGGAGCCAAAGTAGTAATGAACACAATTACATGAATTAAAGCTTCACACCTATATCTGCTTTTTTTTAAATGCAGACTTCCAACACAATGTTGAAATTTTATTTTCAATGTAATCGAGATTCAGAAGAACACACCACAGCAAAACTGATTCTGAAGTGTTTGTAGTGGGTTGTCCTTTTGTTTTTTCTTTCCCCTCAAGTTTGACAATGGTGTCTAAAGTAAAAATAAAAATGCGATTGAGTGAGGACCAGGAGGATATTTTATGCATGAACTTGCTTCATAAACAGTTTCAGAGAGATTTTCAAAACCCCCAAATGATGGAGGATTTTGCACATGTTCTGTCTTATAACAAAAGGTTCATCCATAACATTTGTTAATCTAGGTTGGTGTGACAAATTCAAAGTGTTTGAAAGTCTCTCAGGACAGTTCTTTAAAGTGTGTTTTGCTCTCTTTTTCATTAAAGAACTAGGCTCATGTTTGAAGATGAATCCTCAGCTGGAAAGTTGCTTTTAGTATTAAATGGAGAATTGACAGATTTTTTTTTCAATCAGGTTTTGGCTGCAATCCATCCTTGTCTATCAACCTTTCCAGAACTGCAGTTTCCTCCTCTCTTATCCTTTTCTTTTTGAAGACAGGGGGTTTAAATTGAATAAATAACATGTGACATTCAGAAAAAAAGGTAGACTAATGTAAATTTTACAGCAAAGGGAAAGAATTTTTAAATCGGAGAGTGAACAGTGCTGAGGAATGGTCTGTTACAGCAGTCTGCGCTTTCAGAGCCTAAATATCCTTAGAGGAATTAGGACTCTTGCCATGATTGATATCCATATCCAGAAATACAGTTTTGTCTGCATAAACATTATTTAGCAATTTTGGGGAATGCTTTCAACAAGGCCAGGGACTGACTGGAACACTGAATTTACCCATTCCCATTAAGTGCTCTGTTAGGAGAAAGTAAACACCACATGCGCACTTCTTAATGAGCTGGGCAGGAGCCAAAAGAAATCGTCTTCAGTGGACCTTCAACTCAAAGTAGGTTGGATGTGGCAGGTTGTGGTAGGTATTTCCAAGAAACTGGATTCAGGGTAGCAACAAACTTCCAAACACATAGGAATTCAGATTGAACTCTGAATTAAAGATCTTAGTCTGTCATTTGTTACGACTAAAGGTGTGGACACAACAGCTCTTAAACTGCCTGGAGAATTAGATCCCTTCTTCCATAAATTCTTCATCCTTCATTGTTTTTCTCTGTCATATAGAGTAAGCACTTTTACAGAAAACAAGAGCACCACAAAGCTAAAACTGCTAACTCCACAGATTTCTCTCCTCTATTATTAAACAATTCTGAAGCTTCTCGGGTCGTGCAGTTTTGGCTGAACTTCATTCAGAGAGTTCCTTGCCACAGTTGCCTCGCTGACTGTGTATTCATCTATTACCTGTTTTGTTTTCTGCTGACATATTCATCTGTCCAGCCTGAAGTAAAATGGTTTATCTTTAGTCATTACAAGAATTCTTACAGCAATAACACTCACAGGAGCCTTTTACTGGGGAATAAACTGTAGGCTAAAATGTCACAGAATTTTATTAGACAGTCTAAACTTAATTGCAGATAAGTTGATGCACTCATAAAAGATGATGCAATGTTTCTATTAACTCCAGCATATGGTAACTATTCATGGGAGGACAGCAAACAGAGATATCACTAAATGTCACTTTACAATGATCAAATTAGGAAGGTGGATGGGGTTTTTTTTTAAATAGAAACAGCTAATGTATTAATGCTAGTGAGATTTTACCTAGATTTAGAAGTACTGAGAGGAGACATTGCTTGTACAAAACTGTGATAGGACTTTGATTATTCCTGCAGAGTCACTGGCTTATTTAGAATATTTTCCCATGATTTGCAATGGATATGGGTAAAAAGACTTAACACAATGATCTTTCAACCTCAGTAATAAGCTACAGTGGATACAAATAGATGTACCTGCTTTAGCATCACTTCTCTTAGTCGACATTCAGTACTATTATACTGATGATTCCTGAAAACTGGAGACTATTTAGCATGAAATGGCCTCTGCTTGTTAGAATGGTAAGTTGGAATGGGTGCCGTGTCTTTTTGCTTCTGCTCTCTACGGTGAATGATATTTGTAGGTAGAAAATATTGCAGGGACCATAGTTTGTGTATTTGCGTCTTTACAGCCCCTACCTTTAGAAATTTTAGTGAAAAGCCTTAACAATTAAATGACCTGTATTATTTACAGTGCAAACTTGATTCCAGCTTGTTCTCATGCTGACAAGTTCTGTACCATCCCACTTTGCCTTCATGCACAATTTAACTGTGCCATGGTGACAGGTTAACTTTAAAGCTGTTCCAAGTTAATCACATACTGCTAGAGACCATCGCACACAGAGAAGTCCTATGCTGGCAATTCTAACAAAGCATAGACAATTATATTTTTTGTTCGCCTCAGCTAAGATATTGACTGAATAAAGACTGAGAACTAAAGCCAGCTCCAAATGCTGCAATCAGTAGATGGTTAAGCAATTTTGGGAGGTGGTGGGGGGAGTCATTGCCAAATATAGAGATGGTTTCTTAAGACATTTAAATCCTATAAAGACTTCTCTAAATTATAGTTGTTCTACAGCAACTGTAGTATGTAAAGAAGGACTGGAAAGAATCCAGGGAGCTTGTTTTCACACCAGAGATCCTTTATAGGATATAAAATCATACTGAAAGGGCAATGTGCCCTGGAGGATCAAACACCGTGGTGTGAGTTCATCTCTGACTCTGTGATTAGTTTGACACTGCATAATATTTACATAGCCACCTCTTTAGGAGTTCTGATTAAAGCTCTCAAATCATATCATTGATGTATTCAACAGAGACAAATATCCCCAGCCCGAACAGATTGTGACCATGACACTCTTCCAGTTTTCTCTTTGCTTATCCAAGTAGCCAAAGGACAGTTTTTTAAAGGTTTGATAGATTACACCAGGAATGTCACTATGGAAACATAATCTTTTAGAGAACGCTACTTTATCTGAGTATCATTTTCCCCCACCCAGCCAGAATTTACAGGTCTTGGCTGGAAATTCCCTGTGCAGTGGTAATGAGAAGTATTCAGGACTGTCATAAGCAGAGATCCAGAAATTGGACATCAGCAGAAAAGAGTATTGAAGAATGTTGTTACTAGCTGACTTTCCAAATTTGTTAAAAAATAACAACCTTTCTTCCTTTTCTTCTGGATGGCACCAGCTACCTGCTGACCTACACTTCAGTCTTCCTAGCATGGATGCCACAGGAGCTAGCCAGTGACTTCACAGGCGCAGGGTCACATTCTCAGTTCCAGTTTAAACACCATTCATGAATGGAAAGAGAATTTCACTTAAAAGGTTGTAGGATGTAAGGAGAAGTGTTAGTAAAAAACAAGAGGAAAAGTAGAAGTCAAGCAATATCAATGGTTACAGCTTTAATCGTGTGCCAAGATAGGACATCAATGTCTACACTACTATTAAAAAATTCACTGAGTAGAAATAAATTAAGATGCCAAAGCTAAGGGCAGCAGTGAGAGTTGTTATTATTACCACTGCACTGCTGCTTAGTCATGCCTGAGCCAAACTCACATTCATTAGAACAGCATGAGGCATAACCTGGTGTGGATAAATGAACAGACTCAAAACGAGCATACGTGCACATAGTGAGAATTTTCCATAAATGTTTGTAAATGTTGCTAAGTAGCTGGATGTAGTTGCCAAGTATGCCCTGCATTTGTTTAATCCTGTTGTGTTCTTAAGATACTGTTATGTCATTAAATTGACAATTCTTTTCTCTGAATTACAGGTAGAACATAACTTGTATGATTATATTAGATCTAAGCTGATACTCTGTCACAGTTTCTGTCTATAGAACTTCTTTCCTGCTTGTTACAGAGTAAGCACCATGAAGTTATTACTTCCTCACACTATTAAACTTGAACGTTCAGTGAGGCTTTGCTAAGGAAATGCACCTAATGCAACGACATCGTATCTGGGTAATGCCAGTGCACAAACCCTAGTGACCCTGGTAATCCTGACCCCCTAATAAATGGATTTAAAAATTCATTGTCCAATTTCAGCTGAGTGTGACAGAGGAATAAGGTTGAGAATATCACTTGTTGTAAGCTACATTAACATACCGGGGAAGCATTTTTGTCTTTGGGGTACTTTCAGCAATGTTTACCATCCATTCTTTTACTCACACATTTTGCCCATCTCTTCATTGTGCTTCTTCATTTTCTAGCTAGAGTTAAAACGTAGCCTCATATCCCAGTTGTGCATGCGAGTATAATGATCAAAGCGCAGTGTAATGTATTTGAATGTTTCAGGTAAGTGAACGTTTAGGAGGAGAAGATAAGTTAGAGCCTTGAGGTCCCAGTGGTTTATGTAGCTCCACCAACAGACCATGTTCTACCTCAGTTACCTCTCCTGTAAAATGAAGTGTCTTTCTTGCTGAGTTTTATTAAGGCTTTAGAGAGCTGTGCAATTTTGATTTCCTGTCGCTCTTTCCTTCACTTCTGTTCTCTTGTTTCCTTGCATTTTAAAAGCAGAAACATTAGACCCGTGCTACTCAGATACCTGCAGCTTTTGAAGGGTCCTTCACTTGCTGTTGATAATAAAAAGCGAATAGTGGATATTGCAATCAAGACTGTTCTATCTTGACAAGGTTGCTGTGATAGGTGAGTTAATAGAAAATAAGTAGAGCAGATGTAGTAGTAAATTACCATCCTGACAGGTTTGACATATCTCCGCCCCTGTACTGAAGATGAGTTGAGAGATGTGTGTATGATTAACGTTGCTTAAATGGGTGTTATCCGAATTAGCATATTCTGCTGTAGGCACTTGGAAGTTTCTATATTTTGTGGTAATACTTAGCAATTAAATTGCACTTTACATCTTCAAAGTACTCAGAACATGAGAGATGATGTTCCATTAAAGAACAATAATAGATTGTCCATACACAGGAGACAAAGAAAATAAACAATGTTGACCATGAGTATTAGTGGCAGAGAGAGACGCTAGAAAGTGACTGCAGTTCAATATTTTTATAATAAGATATTTTTGATAGTGAGGATTGGCACCCAAGGGTTGTCTGGCTGAGAACTTGAATGAGCTGTAGGAAGAGCTGCTTATTCTTTCTAGTTTGAGGTCTAGTTCCTGCAAACACTTAGGTATGTGCCCAGTTTGACTTCAAGAAGAGGACTGCTCCCATTTGATTTCCACAAATATGAACACAGATCAGGGAGAGAAAGAAAAGTGAGTCTTCTCTTTCCTTGATACGTGCTCTGGATGTGGCACTTGTAAGTTGCCAATGTCCCCCAACAGAGACGATTAGTATGTTAACATTGTTTCCTTACACATTAATTTTCTTTGTAGTCTTTTTTTGTGTGTGAACTAAGTATTTTTAACCACTTTTTTTGTATGGTCTCACTCAGTGTCTTGATTAATGAGAACAGGACTGCAAATGTACTGTCAGGCTTTGTAGCAGCCACGTCTTGGTGAGGAGAAACTATATTTTGATAAATTTAAAGGGAAACAAATGGCAAACTGATAGGCCAGGGAGGAAAACAGAGGGGAATTCAGATATATTGTCCTTGTACTATCTTTGTCTTTTTTAATGGTGTGTACCTCGCTGAACAATAATAAACAATGTGGTGCTATTTGTTTAAAATGGGGCTATACTGTGCGATGCCCTGCAGGGTCCTACACAAACAGAGGGAATCTGGCTGACTGCGCAGTATCAGCATGAGACAGGCTAGACACAAAGTGCTGTCAAAGGTTCAAAGTCACCTGACAGGCACAATTGATAGTTTCTCCTTTTTTCAATTTCATTTACGGCGAATATTGTTTGTAAGCATAACGGAAATAATTTTTGAAAGAAGTGCAGTTTTAGTCATTTCTGTTTCTGTTGAAGTATTTCCTAGCAGCAAGCACAATTTCAAAGAATATCGTGTGATATTAACCCTGAACAGATGAATCAATAGACAAATCTTGTCTGATTCTAAATATTTGCTAAGAATCCACAACTCAGTGCACACAGTAACGCTGCCGGAGCTCAACACTTCATTATGTTTGAGATCAACTTCCTTTAATCCAGACCTATTTCTGATACAGTTTTAGAAGAATAAGTTACTCTGATAGATGAACGCATTGCATTCTTTTTTCTTTACCATTCTTTCCTATTTTTTCTTCAAAGAATTTTTTTTTCTTTTAGATTTACAAGAGAGGAACTGAAGTCCTTTGATCTCTACAATGTACACACTATTTATACCAGAGACGGTGAAACTGCTTTTGTCTAATTATTTTTGATGTCTTGCAAAAATTTGCAAAATTCTTCACGGGGATTAAAAAGATCCACAGAGCTCAATCTCTCTATGACAAAGAAACAATGTTCTCAAAAGGCAAAACAATTGTTTGTTTGTTTTCTCTTAGAAAGATCCTAGACACTTATCTTCCAACACGGCACATTTTATCTGAGACAGCAAATGGATGTATCCCATTTTTAGAAGAGCGCTAACTTTCCATAAATAGAACTCTTCCTTACAACATCTAAAAAAAACAGTGCTAAAAATGAAGTGCATTTGGAAAACAGATTTCATCTTTTATAATGTTTTACTTCAGCTTTGTAGAAATTGTTCTTTGCAGGGTTCAATATTTTTGAGATTCTCTTATGTTACTTACTAGAGCAAGAACAAAGTTTGTGAGGACAGCATTGATGCGTTCATCTCCATTGGCTTATGAAACATCTATTACCTTATAAGTATTTATTTATTTATTGAAAATTAGTTCCATGTGAGTAGCTACATTTCCACTCTGAAAGAACAGCCAGGGCTACCCACTCTCACTATGACTGAGACTGAGAATCTGATTTCTGGATTTTTTCAATCCCAGTCCCATGGATCAAGTGAGTGGGGTGTTTACCAGCTTTCATGTTAAAAACAAAAAATAAAATCTGGTCTTCACAGTTTCAGAGTCTTGAGAATATGGTCCATATGGTCAAAAAATGTGAAGATGAAGTTCATTTTTAAACGCTCATTATTTTTTTGCTTCCTCATGGAAGGACTAGGCGGGAGGTTTGGAGAGCACAGGGAAGCTCTCAGATATTTAGTCTCAGTCAGGAAACGCTCTCCAAGCCAGGTAGTACTACCTGCTGATGCTACCTCGATTACGAGAAATTCAAAAGATTTGGAGACTTTTGAGTACTTTCCCAGTGAAAATGGATAATTTCTTCTTTCAGCTAGTCTTATTTCTTCACTGAATTTTCTGGGAATTTTTGTCCACTTATAAAAGTGTGAACTGACAGATCATAATAAAAAAATATAAATTTCCCCATTATTTGCCAAAATTGGACTTTTTAAACCGCTGTACAATATCTGTGGATATTGAGTCATAAGTGCCTTTGCACTGCGAAGTAGATATTTTGCTACTTTCTTGAAAATTTCTGTGGTTTTTACATGGAGTTGAGAGAAGCACTATAAAATTAAGATGCATAAGTTCTTTAATGATACAAACATATCGGCTTTATTTCCTTAGTAAAAGTTTTGGTTTCTTAGAGAAGTTGTATTTCTTAGGCGTGACATGAGTCATACAGTACGAGCACTGCAGTAAATTCTAGGCGATCTATTAAGAACGTCACACCATGTTCTTCATTTCATGTCCTTTCCAAGGTGAACAGAAGTGTCATCAGCGAGTGGTTTGTGAAGGTGTCTGTGAGCGCTGGCAGGTAAATAATTTTTTTAACCAAAGTTAACAGTCCATGTAATCATGTGCATCAATCTGACTTCTGGAGAGGCAGCTGTTCTGCTTAGTCTGCTCCGGTACGAAGTCCAAAACGTGCAAGACAAATGGGAGCACAAGGCTGGCAAAGGAGCATAGTGAGACTATTCAGTGAAGCAAGAAGGAGCTGTTATAAACCCTAAAAGTGTGAGAGGCAGAGGGGCTATGCCAGATCCCCGCAATGAAAGATATTTGGGCCCATAGATGTGTAAAAGGCTGTTTAGATAATTTTTTTGTGATTGTTGGAAGAGTTACAATGCTCCTTTTAGAGAGGAAAAAATACCCAAGATGCCAAAACTGTGTACAGGCAATCTATCTATCATGCAAATACCTTTCAACCTTCTGATGTCTGCATCAGCTGGTTAATCTGAACCTGGATAGGTGTTTGCTTAATGACAGTTGTGCAATTACAGCCAAACCCTGCAGAGCAATCTCATCTATTTTGAAGAGTTCCTTTAGGCCCTGACTAATTTTTTTCATGTAAGTCATTAAAGGGGAATATTCTGCAGCATTACAGGTCAGTTCTGGTGCTTTGAAAGGTCTGATGTAAACTACACATCAGACCCTGAGACTACTGTGGCGGTGAGAGATATGAGTAGTGTGCATCCAGGCAAGCCCTGTCCTCAAAAAGGCAGATAAATAAATCTCGTGTCACGTCGTTCTAACAAAGACCAGCTTGAAGAAATATGCATCACTGCTATAAGAGGTTCCTTCAGCAACAGGCAGAGTGCTCAGTGTTATATTCTGTGATTGAATGGATTCTAATAGGAGCTTATGGTGATGGATAGGTTACTGGGCCTTCCTGTGCATTTTTACAATCAATTGTATTAAAAAATATATAATTCCATGTCTCCTCCTGAACTTTAATACATTACACTAAAGACGATTCGTATTTAATTAAGGTCCTTTTGTTCCTCCTTGTGTGCCACCATTCAGTAGTGTAGACCTCCTGTTATGAGACCACTAGCACCTCATGTTCCTTTGGTGGATTTAGAGATCTCCCACACCTTCCACTGGTATTCCAAGTGAAGACTTGAAACTCTTAGTGTTGCTTTGTGAATTCATCCCTCTGTACTTCAGATGACATTTCACTGCGTTGCCTCCAGCAGAACCGCAGTGCTTCAATCTCCTCTTGCAGCCAATCGAGCTACACTTTGTGTGGCTTTCACAAGTGACTGATGGCCCAGTGCTGTCACTCGAAGGATGTATAACTCACACAGGGTATTTACATCTTGAGCTGGACTGACAAGAAGATGAAAAGGAGGCTTGGTTGCTTGGCCAGCTTTTGTTTTATAATTTAAAAGAGCTTTCATATTCATACATTCCATCCCTGTTCCAGAGTGCCTCTATTTCATCCAGGAGCTGAAAAAAAATTGTACCTCCCAGATCTCACATTGTCTTTAAAATACTGTGTAATAATCACAATCAGGACACTGATAAAGAACAATCGAAAAGCTATTTCTTACTGAGCTTTTTTAGTTTAAAATTCTGTATTTCAATAGTAGAATAAACTAGGCATATGGAAAATATAAGACAAATTGGTTTTGCCGCTTTGATTTTTAGTCATCAGGGTCAAATATTTCTCTAGATGTTAGAGGTTAGTAACATTTTCCACAGTTGTTTCTACTTTCTGCTTGGAAGGTAGGTACCTAAAACCTGTCTAGATTCATACTCTCTGAAATCCCAGTGACTCTAGTTAGTGTTTGTAGAATCTTCCTCTTCTAAACTGTCAAGAGCCTGGAGATCATTAAGGCCACTTTGAAAGGCATTAGTTTCATTTTAAGAATCAGTGAAGAAAAACTTCTACTGAGTCATTACTTGTGCTGCAGTCGTACTCCCAGGTTCTGCTAGTGCTGACTCCAATATGCCAGATAAGCTGTGAGTACATAGGAAAACACGATCCACGCAAAGAAAAGGTTGGTGCAAATAAAACAACTAAACTTTTCGCTTTGTGGTACGTTATATCAGCAACTCACACATTTTTGTAAACATTCCCCAAAAGTCTCCCTGGCAGAGACTGTACAATTGCAGAGAGCAGCAGACGGCACCCAGCATGTGTCTGCATGAAATGCTGCTCCTGAAGAGAGTTCCAAAAGCAATTGCACTGCCTTTACCTTTGATCTTTTCCCCAACAGAAAGCATGTTGTGGTTTTGGTTCATTTCAATTTTTTTCCCCTCTCTTACTATCTCATCCTCAGCCACAAATGCATTTTACAGGATTTCTGCCCTGCTTGTTTTTCAGCTACCACGGGATATTTGAACTCTGACTGGCAAGGTTAAATACCTTATTTCATTGTTTATACACCAATTATTTACAGGAATCTTGCATTCTTTGAATCACATTGTATGGCCCTGACTACTAATGCAAGACTTCAAACGCCTCCTGAATGTCCTGTTCCTGAGTAGCAGAGCTAGCATTAATTTAAGTCCTAAGAAATTAGGTAGACATTTGGAATTTAGAAATTTTATCTAATAAATTGCTATAGATGCTGTGACAGATCATCAGCTGAACAATATTCATATAAAGTTCTTACTAATAAAAATAAATGTACATTCTTTTGTGCTGAAAATCTTCAAGTACTTACGTAAAAACATATGCCTTGTGGTATGCTTTAGGTGAGCCATCTGTCCTGCTGCCTTGTTAGCAAATACAAAGGTGCAATAGCTGCTGCAAAACATTTACTATCTGATGCAAATAAAGAAATTATGGTGGTAATGCAGAAGGAAATCTTGTCCACATAAAAGGAAAATCAGGGTGCCAGTACTGGAGAATAATGACGTCTCTCCTGTGTCGTACATCTCTTCCCACAGCCAGAGAGAAATGATTGCCCATGTTTCTATAATGAACTGAGTGAGAATAACAGAGATCAAGCCAAGCATTTAGGTTTATATTTATAATGAGGTGGTATAGAGGTTCTCAAAGCCTTGCTCTAGATGATGGTATTATTTTACTTTGTTTCTGTGTACTCTTACTCATCAAAGAAATGAAGAGTCAATTCTTTAATTGAAATAACTGGATTTCAAGAGGTAACATCGTCGCCACTTTTAAGCAGCTGCTGTAATTGTCAGAGACATCTGGATAGTGTCTTTCCAATAGGAAGGGAAAATGTGGTCCATACAGGGATAAATAAAGAAATAAGTCATCCATCAGAAGGTTCTCTAGCAAGAACTGAACCATGGGATGAAAAACGTGACAGCACCCAGGATGAAAAGGAAGGTAACATGTTCCAGATGAGGGATCATGCAAATAAGCCTCTCATGCTTTTAGGAACCACAGCCAGTCTCATTTTTTAATCCAAAAAGGGTAGTCACACCATTGCCTTCCATAGGAAAGAGAGGCCTTGACAACACAAGCTTGTGTTACTGCTCAGTGTGACCAGTTCACATAAGCATTTCCTTCCCCTCTTGTTCAGCCCTCATGCCCTGCCCTTTCCCTGGCAGCAGGGAGTGCAGGTCGCTCTACACGTCCCTTCACCTTTCCTGGAGACTGCCTGGCGAGCTGTGGGCTGCTGCTCCTGTTCCTCCCAATTAGTGCCTCTCCTCAGCACGTTCTGTCAATCACTGTCATGCCAGTGGTGTTGCTCCCAGCAATGCCAGTTCAACAAAGACGAGACAAACAGTCTAATGGTTGCCAGCAGCTGGAGCGAGGCTGAGGCAGAACAACTGTTTCAAGTATTCTAGGCATTTCTGCAATAGTGACATACACAGGAAGAAATCACTATACATCACTACACATGTATAGGATCATAGAATCACCAGGTTGGAAGAGACCCACCGGATCATTGAGTCCAACCATTCCCACCAATCTCTAACCCATGTGCCTCAGCACCTCATCCACCCGCACCTTAAACACTTCCAGGGAAAGCGAGTCAACCNGTTTGCAGTGGCACTGGAACAGGCTGCCCAGGGAGGTGGTTGACTCGCCTTCCCTGGAGGTGTTTAAGACCTGAGTGGATGAGGTGCTGAGGGACATGGTTTAGTGATTGATGGGAATGGTTGGACATTATGATCTGTAGGGTCTCTTCCAACCTGGTGATTCTATGAGGAGGAGTCACACTGTCAGTCTGTCCCACAGCAGCTGCAGGCCCTGATCTCTGCCATCATGTCATAAAAAAAAGAGAAGCGACAGCTGTTTTACATTGAAAAGACAGAAAAATGATCATTCTTGGAGACAAAGAAAAATAAACGAGTCTCTGAACAAACCCACCTTCAAACACTAGTAAGTGTTTCACATGGGTTCTTGTTCCAAGCAGCCTCTGGGCTGCGTCATGTGCCATGAAAGAGATGTTACCCCTCCATTCCTGCCTTTCTGCAGCTCTACTGCACTATTTAACTTGTCAATTTACAACTGCAGCACAAACTTCTGAATTCATTTTCTCAGAAGTGTCTTATGAGGAAAAAGTGTCTCTTACCTTACTAAGACTGACTTTGACTCACTAACCTGATGTTTAAGGGCTGACACATTCATTTCTTCCTACGTTGTTTAGAGCTTCCTCATCATAGCTTCCCTAACTAGAACAAAAATTCTGCAGATAGGGTGGTGGTGTCATACATTACATGCTGTTTAGCACTGACATGAAATCCGTCACTTCCAGGCATGCAGATTTCCTGCAGATCTGATTTGCGTCTGTGTACAATAAAAACACGGAAAATAATTGAGTTACTGCGCACAAAATTCCATTCAACAGTTAAAAGAAAACTCCTGTTGCCACCTTCCTGTCCTATCAACAATATCTGACTCCTAGCATTTATTTAACCTGTGTTACAGTACTAGCAGGATGAAGCCCACTACCAATGAAAAAAATTATTTGCGCTAAAGGAACATCAAAAAGACGTCAAAAAACCCAGGTGTTCTGTTCTTGTCTACTGCCATTTTTGTACCTTCCCTCTAGCTTCTCTTCATTTTATCAATATCTTTCTCAAAGTGTGAATTTCAGATCCAGAGATAATGTACTTCAGCTTAAGCATTAATGCTGGCTGGAAATAAATAATTACTACACGTGTTGTAACAAAATTGTATTCATTTTATATTTTTTCCATTAACATGGCCCGATTGACTGCCACATAATTTATGGTCCACTATAACTCCCATTCTTCTGCATTATGATGCCTGTTAGATACTTTTCTGACTATAATACTTATCAATTATTTGATTAGATTTCATCTTAACCTTATCTTTTATCTGATTGGCCAATCATTCATGGAAAATCTCAGCCTCAATCTGAAAAGCTATATGATATTTAACGTCTCATATCATCAAATTTGCTTTAGGGGAGGAAATGGGTACTGTAATGCTGAGCCTGACATCAAAGACTTTGAATTGGCCTTCCAGACCTCTTAATGATTTCCCATCAGAACAATACTTAAAACAAAGAAAAGTTTGAATATTAAATGTTAATAGGAAATGCTGCTTATTTGGTGGAATGTGGGTCATTGACCTGGTTAGTTTTATATCATTGTCGATATATGTGGGATTTTTAAGCATCATTACATACTGTGTTCCTGTTGATGCTTCTCCGCTTATTGCTGTGGTAATACATTTGACACAAGGGACAGATATAATACTAACATTTCAATGATATACATACCCAATAAAAGCTTTTTCCATTTCATTATTTTGACAGACATATCCCATTAATACATCCACAACAATCATTTCTTTTACTCTAGAATCTAAGAGAAGAGGATTATTAAAAATTACAGGTGATACCCTTATATACACAGTTAATCTCTCCAAATTCACTTTACAATTACTGTCGGCATCCATAATGTCAGACAATACAATCAGGTTTCTATAGAACATCAGAACTTGGGTATTCGCCAAAGGGGATTCCTTTCCCCACCCAACAATGCAATTGATTATTTTTCAGTCACTTGAAGGTGCTCCCAAATACCTTTGGAGAAGATAAATGCTGTATGATGCCTAGGTTGTAACTCATTCTCATCCCATTCTCTATACCGTAACTTTGGTCTAACTTTCCATTTCAAAAAAAGTATCATAAATAATGAGATGAATAGGTCTTCCAGTGCTTCAGAAGCTTTTCTTTAGGAGAGAAGAGAGCTCAGAAAAATCCATGTCCCTTCTTGTTCAGCTGTTCTAGGCTGCATGTGAGTAGCCAGAAACACAAGGCTATCAGCCAGTGGGGAAATCAATGAAGAGTTTATTGAGAGCTCATTGGTTTGCATTAATGGTTTACCCCTCAATATAAGATGGAAGTTAAAATAATTTCTGTGGACAGATAACATAGCAGATTTTTTTTTCTAGGTTCAGTATGAATTTTAAAGTATACCTGTTCTACTGTTCTTACACTTCTTATTTACAGTGTATGAAAAACATTCTCATCATTGACAAATACGCTGCATGTCCAGCTGCTCTAGTGGCATTTGTAAACACAGTTAAAGCTACTAGAATCCAGCTCTTACTGATTTTAATACATTAAGCAATTGAATCCTTTTGAAAATTCAATTCTTCACTAACACATTCTGGGGAAAAAATCATGTTTATTGCTCTTAAATCATACTATGCCGACTGATTTAATCTGGTTTTATTGATACTAACTTTTCTATATCAGTATCAACTCCCTCTGTGTGCAGCATTTATAAAACTGGCTTCTATTATGACTTTGTAGAAAACAGCTGTTTGCACCCATTCTCATCCCAGGCCTATCAGCTAACCCATCAAACAAAATACAGTTCAGATTTTCCCTTAGGTTCCTGGAAAGTCGATGTGAGCAACTGGAGTTTAGTACTGATCTCTGATATGTTTTTCCAACAATTCTAAGAGCTGTCAGGCAAAGATTACTAAAACACAGAGGTGTTTGTAGCTTAAATCAAAAGTTGTTCAAACTGGGAAGTGACACTGCTAAATGTTGTCTTTACAGGTCTCCAGCAGTGTGTTGGTAAGTAATGATTTTTTAACAGCACACACTTTATATTGAGCAAAGGGAACTTATCCTTTTAGATTCTGCTGGTGTCTACGTTTATTGAAAGTATCTCTGACAGGGTAGACAAGTAGCAGAGAATGACTTTAATGTTTGAGCAATAATACAACATCAAGAGCATATATGTTTAATAAGTTTAACATGAATGATGACCCCTAATCCCAGCGCAGTCAGGGCTTCAATCAGATACTCTGACTCCTCTTCTCTTAATGCTCAGTGTGTAAACCATAAAATATATACATCAGAGAGATGCATATAGATACAGATTGAAAGGGTGACTGCACACGTTGACAGGACACTAATTAAATTGATCCAGTTAGTGATTACCTATTCTGAGCTGTTAATTTTGCAAGTGATAAGATAGGCTGGCTTCTTTTTTCTAGTTAGAGGCACAGGTATTGTCTGTCTCCTTAAGACACTGACTGCCACCTACTGTATCCTCGCTGCTGCAGAACTGCCTGGAATTCATAACAGAACATGAGTACACGCGAACAAAGGGAATACTCTGCAGTAACACAACAAGGTGCTGCTTCTTCAGAGCCAACATCTTAGTTCTAACCTAGAATACGTAAGTCATGTCACAGAATAGATAGGAAAAAGACTGAAATTTGTATGCAAGTATACAGAAATTCGGTAACTAATGGTTCTTTCATCAGCTGTCCTACATGGTCATGCAAGTTTTTAATAAATAGGGGTCAAGATCTTCAGGGACTCTAAAAGCTGTGACCATAACACCTCCCAGTACTGTGGGGTTTGTTTTTTTCTAAAGGCTCCATAGATGTGCTGTAGTGAATCTTTGATTAAGATCAGAACGTAAAAGTACTGGAAAAGTTGAGAGTGTTGATGTTTAGAAAAGTAAAACATGGTTGTATTTCTGATAATCATCCCAGTGAACCAAAGCAGGACAAAGACATCATAAGGCACCTGTCAATAATTCCTTACCAATTACATATCATGGGTAATTCTCAGAAAATGTGCTTTGTGGAGGTACAACAAGCTCTTAAGTGACTGCGTGAAGACAAATACTGGAAGAATATTGTTAGGAGAAGAGTGATTCAATAACATATTTAAGAATCTGTAGTATGCCAGACAGAGCTATCATTCTGCATTTCTTAGAAATGACACTGTTGTCTCGGGAAAAATACTGAGAGATTTACTTGACAAGCTCTTACCAAAAAGGTGGTACAAATGCACATTGCTTTGCATGCAGTTCATTTTTCATAGCAAAATGGCATCTCCATGCTAANAACTGTGGGGTTTGTTTTTTTCTAAAGGCTCCATAGATGTGCTGTAGTGAATCTTTGATTAAGATCAGAACGTAAAAGTACTGGAAAAGTTGAGAGTGTTGATGTTTAGAAAAGTAAAACATGGTTGTATTTCTGATAATCATCCCAGTGAACCAAAGCAGGACAAAGACATCATAAGGCACCTGTCAATAATTCCTTACCAATTACATATCATGGGTAATTCTCAGAAAATGTGCTTTGTGGAGGTACAACAAGCTCTTAAGTGACTGCGTGAAGACAAATACTGGAAGAATATTGTTAGGAGAAGAGTGATTCAATAACATATTTAAGAATCTGTAGTATGCCAGACAGAACTATCATTCTGCATTTCTTAGAAATGGCACTGTTGTCTCAGGAAAAATACTGAGAGATTTACTCGACAAGCTATTACAAAAGAGGTGGTACAAACACACATTGTTTTGCATGCAGTTCATTTTTCACAGCAAAATGGCATCTCCATGCTAAAGGAGATTGGCACGACGTCTCTGATGGGAGGACAGGACAAAGCCGTTCCAACCAAAAGACAGAAGTACTGAAGTTTGACTAAAATAAAAATGAATTCCAGAAAGGAACTCTAGTCAGTCCATTGTCCTTTGAATTTCATTCCAGTGGGAGATTGGGAATGTACTTCAAATGACTACACAAAAAACTTTTTAAGTGTTCTACAAGAGGAATTTGCCCATAAGCAAAAAAATACAGGTTTGCATACTTTGTTTGGAGCCTGAGCCAATGACGATAGAATTAATAACATTATTTTTCCTGTTTCAGAGAGCTTTGGTTCAGATAGTTGGCAACAACAAAAGAAAAACATGAAATTAAGAAGTAAAAACAGTTCAAGGTCAAGGGATTTTACAAGTGATGAGCTAACACAATAAAGCTATGTATATTTAATACATATTGATCAGCACCTTATGAACAAAGGATTTAGGGTGGATCCATGCTTTATTGCAAACCTTTCTTTCAGTCTAATAGATTTTTGTGTTTATAGGCCAGATTTGTAATTTAGGGGAAGGATTTATACGAGGAGCCTAGAGGATGTAAGCACTCAGCTGTTTATGAAGTTCAACGGCATTTGAGTGTCTGACTCCCTCCGGCTCTATTATGAATTCTAACCGTAACTTATTGACAACAGTCTTTCAGTTCAGAAAGCACAAAATGGTTGCCCTTTACAACAACAGAGTATTTGTTCTGTAGCCATAACAATAATCTAGTGTGCCTTCTAGGGATTGTTTTGTGGTTAGAATCAGGATAATTGACACAGTTTACCTCTGTGGAAAATTCAGCTTTATGTAAGTGGGAATGCTGACTTTACTATAGATTTACGGTCACAAGTTACTGCCTGAAAAAATGTTATCATCTGCTCCAGCTTCTCACAGCCCGAAACCTTCCCTCTTGCGTACTCCCTGACTGCTTCTATCCAAGTAGACCTTCAGCCCAGAAAAGCTTCCTCAGCATCTCTATCCTGGGTGTGATCCAAGGTCTCACTGACTATTCCTAACTCCCTTTCCCCGGAGATTGATCTGATTCCAGAAAACACCCTGGTCCATTATCTCACTGCTGCAGCCCAGCTCTGAAAGACTAAAGTGTGTGTTAGGTCAAGAGCGAGGGAAGGATCCTGTTTGTCTTGTGGTCCTTATAGGTACATTCTGCGGGAGTAAATTCTAATTAATGTCTGCATGTGCACAAAAAAGGACTCTCCCTCTACAAAAGGGACTCCCCTCTGCAGTTGAGCTACACTTGGTGTGAGGTCTATAAAAAGGAGCAAACAGGGCTTAGAGAAATGTTCTGCCGTCCCAATAGTTCTCCTGACCAAAGGCAGGGGCAAGTGGCTCTTTTGAAATTCTTCATGTTAGACAAAGGATATTAAACTTTACAACTGTCATTACATAACATTCCTTGGCTATTAAAATGTCTGCTAAAAAGTGCAAAGAGACGGAGAGGAAATTGAACGTCTTTGCAAAGGGGCAAAATAAGGATGGTGGTAGCTGTTATGGGAACATTTAATAAGGTCTCTGAGTTGCTTTAGCAGCTCAACATATCCTTTTGACACAACGCCTATAAACAGTGATTACTGCTTGACTGAGGGTGTGAGGAGGGAAATTCTAAGACAAAGTTAATTTACATCTTAAAAGAGTTTCCTCTTAAAAAGCACACCATGGTAACAAAGTTTCAGGATTGTAATGATTAATGTCACCACACTGTACTGACTCTACTGCCTCATAATTAAATAGAAGATATTCAGTTCTACAGCGCTTGAATATGATAATGGTTTATGTATTAACTCATTCACCTTGCAATTTTTAGACCTATTTTTCATTTTTAGAGGCACATAATGCTGGAATGTATACAACAGCACAGACTCTGAGAGCAGTCTCTGGGTAGTCATGGGGGAAAGAGAGACAATGTTGCTATAAGCCTTCCTGATAAACCAAAATCAATAGTTGGAAGCACATTTCCTGAGGGCTTTCTAAATATTCCAATCTAAGAAAGGAATTAAACCCTTAAATCCCAGAATATGGTTCTAAAATTTTTCCATGAACCAGATGACAGCTGAAAAGGAAAACTGGCAACTCTGCTGTTCCTTTCGTTGTGACTTGCCACTTGTTTATTGTAGGGATTGCCATCATCTAGTAAAAGAGAGAAAACACTTAACCTCCTGCTCAAACCTACCGTCCTCGCTGACCCAGTAATCCAGAAAGTTCAAAGAGCTTAGTCTGCTTCTTGAGTGCTAGACAAAATTTCCAATAGTGACGTTTCTCTACCATGTTAAAACCACCTACACTGAAAAATGTTGGGATTTTAAACCAGTGGGAGCATGTGGGTTTGCGGGTTTTGCCTCTTTCTGTCAACACCTCACTCTGTGATATTTACCAAGTATTTTACATGAACTATTCAAGTGCCCAAACTTAACCATTGAAGTTCAACAAGATGCCAAAATAAATCTCAATTTTCAATAGGTGTTGAACTCCCGTACCCTCCATTCAAGAACAGCGGTCTCACCAGCGCCGAGTACAGAGGGAGAATAACCTCCCTGGACCTGCTGGTCATGCCATTTCTGATACAAGCAAGAAAACTTAGATTACATTCTTCAAGCAAGAAAACTTAGATTACATTTTAATTGTTTGCCTTGACAGGGCTTCCCAGCTCCTGTGATGGCTGCAGACTCCAGTTACCTTCTGCTGTTCTCTTGGAACAACACGCAAACAAGAAATGTCTCCTCCTCCCAAGGTCCTGATTTTCTTGGGAAGAGACACTTCTGTATCTGGAGAGGGATTTTGCAGTCTGAATACTCCTTAACTCACGGTGTTGCTCTGGAGACACAGCGCCTCTGTAGTACTGTTATGTCTGGGTTTGCATCACGACTTTCCCAGTGCAGTGCTCTGCTAACAGGCAATATTAAGCCTTTTTAGCTTTAGTTACTGCAGAACTCTTTATTCTTCATCATGTCAGTGTGGATCTAAAGAGATACTGTTTTATACTGTGATTCATAATAATGCCTGAAAAAGACATTGCCCAGATTCCACAGTTCAAACTTTCTTCTGAAATCATTGGGAAAATTTAGCTTGTTATTTTACACATTCCAAAAGTTTGTCTCCTTTTGAACATATACTTTCCAAAATGCCCTCTCTTTGCAAGACATAGGGTCTGACCAAGAAATACGGGGCCTCGTCTTCACTTCGGTCACGCTGGCTTTACTAGAGCCGTTCTTGATTTTCCCTAACGTAACAGAAAGAAGGATCGGGCACTGGAGTGAGAAATTCTTTCCACCGTAGACGGAAATAGGAATTCACTTGTCACTGCTGCTTTCAAATGAATTTCTAAATGAAAATACTTTACACTGTCAGTACTATAACATGGAGATGACAGGTTCTGTTGGTTTTCCATCAGTTATGGCCTGTGTCAGCAGCTTTTCAGGAGCCAAAATACACTGTAGCTTCTACACTAAAAGCCATTTCTTTATGTTGACTTTTTGCTAGGAACAACTGTGAGTGCTAGTGCCATTTGCTATTCTTTTTTTTCATATAAGAGTCTGTAACATGTTCTTTGGAAGATTTTTTTGGTACAATTGAAGTGTTCATTTGCTGGCATAAATGGATCCTCCTGTATGCCCTATACTTTCAGAAATTATTTGAATAAAATCCTTTATGAAAGCAAATAGAATGAAATTAGCTAGACAGAGTAAAATAGAGATTAAAAAAACCACAGCAATATCTTTCTTATCAGTCATTGTTGCAGTCTGTCCATCAAAAGAAGCAGTGGACAAATAGAGACATTTCTATATAATGGGCATAGCCTAAACCCCCAAAAATATTATAAATATTTGCTTCAGGTTTCCATATTAGCCTCCTTGGATTCTTTTTTTCTCAGTACTGTTGTATAACCATTAAGTGCTTTCCCTGAATGATGCTGATGAAGAAAGAGTTATTTCTTAAGAAAGAAAACTCCTCTCTACTGACCATATCAAAATACACATTTTTATACATAGATTTGTTTTGAAATAGGGTGTTAGTCTCAGCACTGTAAGGCAGATAATGGCCTTCTTATGCCATCTTCTGGATAGTTACAGGAGTGCCTTTACATGGGAAAAGCTACAGGAAACATTAATAATTAGCAGTGTCTTGAAATAACGTGCTAATTGAATCCCCAAAGTAATTTTCTTTCTTATTGTATGGAATTTCCCACAAACCAAAACCTACTGAATTATTAATAACATATCATATTCAGCTACTATGAATAATCAGCAGACTGTACTAAAAGATCTTCGCAAGTGTGGTTGCAACATTATTGATATACTTAGTAAAATTATGTTTATAAGAAAAAAAATTTTTATAATGATATTTTCAAAATGATAGCCCCATTTTCTCAAAAAGACTGGGTTTTCATCTCTTGGGGGCAAGTAGAAAGAAAGAATGGATGTTAGTCATGTTAGTGGAGTCAACTGTGCTGTGTGACACTGTTATGATTCCGATGCAAGTGGCAGAAGAAACTGCAAAAAGCATATGAGGTATGAGCTTCTGGAAATTTTAACTTTGGTCTTCTGTTTATTCATTTAATCACTCAAGCAAATCTCACATCTGTCTAGGGGACAGGAGGAAAGGCTGAAGGGCCTCCAATGTCTTCTGTATCCTCAGTTTGCTTTATTTTCAAGACTATGGAGTGCTTATTTGGCAAACTGGGGTTTACGGCAGCATCCTCAATAGGAGAGAGGTAGGATAGTCAGAGCAGAAGAAATACAGAGATTTATCCTTCAGAGTAAAATACCATTTGTGAGTTTGAGTTTCAGTTTGCAGCTTATAGGGTAACTGGAAATAGCAGAGTCCTACCATAAGTTTTAAGGAAAACAAAGTGAGCATCTGAAATATTAAAGCCACATTTTTCTCTTGAGTGTCTTGAGAAATGTGCCAGTCCCTAAGACGTGCTTTTAGGGTAGAATGAAGTAATTGCAGTAGATATTGTATTGTGGTGTTGTAACCATCAAGAAAGTGTCCTGGTCAGATCCAGGGCAGTGTGCCGTGATTCACTAGCAGGGATGGCACAGGAGGGCAGAGGTTTCCCTTTTAAAGATTTCTCCTCACTTTTGAAAAGTGTGGAAAAAATGGGAGAGCGAAAAGCAGAAATGGGCATGGTTTAATGTTTGATAGGAATGGTTGGACTCAATGATCCAGTGGGTCTCTTCCAACCTGGTTATTCTATGATTCTATGATTTGCTTGTTTGTGCTTTGCATACGACTTCCCTCACTTTTCTCCAATAGCCAGTTTTCCCATCCAAATGTTTTTACAGGCTAATACCGAAAGCCACATTGGAATGGCTTAATTCTCTCATTATTCTCAGTCGTCTTCATCAGCACTTGTCAAGAAAGAAAAAGCCCATCTTCTATTTCTCTCAAGGTGACTGTGGCTTTTGAACTGAGTTGAGAACCTTTGCCATTACCACAAATGCTAAAACACTTGTCCCCTGCTTGCTTTAAGAAAACCTTGAGAGAAGTCCCCAGCTTGGCCTATTTTTAAAAAAAAACACTAATCCAACACTCTGTTACTAAGTATTTAATTATTAGGACCGTGAAATACAAGAACACCTAAGGCATTAATAGAAGGCATTAATTATAACCAAATCAGCATGGGGTTTACCCTTCACTTATAAAATCTGTTGTCGTCTATTTGTCCTTTAAATGACTTCTAACAATACCTTAATCAGGACAAATGGATCCTTCAGAAGAGAGAAAATGACCCCAGACCGGCACAGAAAGGTTTGATTAAAAGTTATGCTCCTTCTGTGGCAGTCTAAGGATCCCGGGGGATCTGCCATTGCTCAGCAGAGTAGAGGAAATAGCAGACAGGGGGAAACGCTTTTTGTCTGAGAAGAAAAGATTTTGCTGCTAACATGCTGACATCTGCTCTCTGCAGGACCATCCTATGATCCGTGTCTCTTGTTTCCTTTAAAACTCCGCGTCAGAAGTTTCGTTCCAGTGTGATTAATTTCCCCTTTACTGATTGCGTGCCATTTACTTTTAGGTTAACATTTTTATAAATGAGGCAAAACAAAGACAGAGATGAAGATTGCGAGGAGATAAACATTTGTGCTGCCGGGACCCCCACTGCCTCGGGCACAGCAGGGGCCACAAGTAATGGGGATTCACAGGCAGCATGATTAGACCTCTTGCTGCGAACAGGTAATTGAAACACTATAGCCCATCACCAGCATTTACAAAACAGCAAGCCATGAAGGTACTGAGTTTAAAGCAGACCCGGAACAAACCAGAGGCTTCACACACATCCTCTGCCATTATGTATGAGCAAAGCATAAGCTGAGGCCATGGATACCACATACCTGTGTTAGCGCAGACGGCGCTTCTCTGACACCAGCCCTGGTGGTGTCCCCTGAGCGATAGCTACGTCTGAGCAGTTCTGCAGGTGATACATGAGCTGTCTGCCTGGTTTCGGAGTGGTGAGAGGTACTAGGCACAAGCAGAGAAGCCTTGGGAAGAATTATGGCAAGTTGACTTGCCTACAGGTCCTGTCCCTCAGCCTGTTTGCTGCAAAGCACTGATGAGAAGGGTTGTGTGTCAGACTGGGATTTTGCACCAACCTTCATGCGAACATTTGAAACCTGACGGTTCGCTGTCAGTGGAGACAGGGTAGAATCATAGATTCACAGAATCATAGAATCACCAGGTTGGAAGAGACTCACCAGATCATCAAGTCCAACCATTCCTATCAAACACTAAACCATGTCCNACAAGGGTAACAGCAGTTCTGATGCACAGAGCCTGAAGGGAGATCATGGTAGTGTTCAAGCATGTTGAATGGCGCAAGTAAACATGCTGCATCCAGCCTCGTACCTCTTTGACTGTTGCCTGACGTAGAACTCAGCCTCCCATGGTTAACAGCCATTTACTGCCTGGCTTTCTGCAGTAGTGCCTGTACAAGTGCGATTGATGCAAATGAGTGAAGTATGTAAGAAATGATCTGATTTATGCCTCATTTTCACTAAGATACGTAAACCCCACAAAATTGAAAGTAACATATCCATGGCTTCCATATAGGGAAATTTGATACCATCCTTCCTTTATTACGTCATCTGTTTTATCAATGGGGCTTAAGGAAACACATTAATTTCTTCACCATGGCCACCTGTGGCTAACTGAAAGAAGACAGTTATTTAAATGAAAAGAATATCGATCATTTGTCCTCTGTCAACAAGTTCTTAGTATTTAAAGCAGTATTTACAATACTGTAATAATACTAACTGCCACCAGATGCCAGCATAAGCAAACAGGCATTAAATAAGTGCCTGTTTTATACTAAAAGGCAAATATGGTGCAGATCTCTCAGGTCATTTTGTGTTACAGTCACACCAAGAGTAGAAGAGCATTTTCTCTTAGGTGCTGCAATGTCATATAGAAACAAAAGACCTGATCATCAAGTCAGATCCACATGGAACTGTACTGAAGTTAATCTTGTAATTAAAGAAACTGCTGATTACTAGAGAAAGGACTATATTGCTGGTCTAGCTGGTAACTGTCTTCTCTTTTCAAAACCAACTTACATATGGAAATTTAACTGGAATTCCTAGCCTAGTAGATCTAGGGTTTTTTCCTTGTCATATTAAAGTAAGAATCCTTAATATCAGATACTCTATTTGTCTAAGTCTTCACAGAGCATGCGAAAACCACATCATCATCTCCTCAGAGCAGACTGGACTTTTCAGACATGTCATGTTCTTGCCTGCAGGCATGGGAACGGGGTAGGCAGGAAGAATAAAAGGGCAGGTACTCGTGGTGCAAACACATTCTAATGCTTTCAGGTACTGATGATTCTTTTTTTAATGAATTTGTCAGTGCTTTTGTGAGACACAAGAAATACCATAAAGTAGTCACAGCCTTTTAAAATTAAATGAATAATGGAAATAATTTCTGACAGATTTCTTCCAGAGCAGAAAACTTTGGTCCCAGGGTGTTCAAAGTCAGCAGGCAAGTCCTCACTGCTAACAGAGACAGAGGAGGAGTTGCTGTGCTCTAGTTTCCCTTCCTCAGCATATCTGCAAGGTTCATAGATGGTCTTGTAATCTTCCAGTGTGCTTTGGTAATACAGTTCCTAAAGAAGGGAAGAAACAATTCATGTCATCACAGAAGCTCCTATTGCCCTTTCAGAAAGTAAAAGAATTCATGGTATGCAAATCAGGCAGGTAAGCTGGGAGGTTACACTGAAGAAAACGAGTCCTTCTTTGATGAGGAAAAGTTGTACTGAAATTCCCAGCTGCATAAGCAGCAGAGCCTAAACCTCCCCTAGAGTACAAACAAGGCAGAAGTAGACATCTGTTAGAGAATACAGCACAAAAATCAACAGAACAAACTGAAAAGTCTTCAACCCCCCCAGAGGTACATCTTACAGTCATAAAAATACTCATAAATCCTGCCCACGCTTTTACAGTATGTTAGGTAGAAAATGGTCACCAGCAAGTTGTTGATAGCTATCCGAAGAATGGTGGTTCCACTCCACTTATACCAAGAACCAAATAAAATGCTGTGCATATGATTTCAGGTAGTATGGTAAGAATTTTGGAAGAAATTACACTTCCAAATATTTAGAACAATAACTCATGAAAAGGAGTGCCAGTCTCAAACGGATAGCTGTCAGTTGTAAGCGGTATTTTTAAAAACAGTGGAATCTCCAACACGTGACACTTATTTTCTAAGATAACTATACTGTATTATTCTTTCAACTGTTATTAGTTGCAAACCTCATTCTTGAGATTACCAGACTCTGTGGTATAAAAGGAAAGAGGCAGTTACCTCAGCAATCACCTCGTTTCCAGCCTCCATGGACACAGGAGGTAGAGCAGGATGATCTGTAACACCCAGCTGAGCCTGTACACAGGGAGAGGAATGGTACTAATAAGAAGCTGAATTAGGCTGTGAAGGATCACACTTTTTTCGCAGACTGTTCCCTTTTTCACTTTCATTTACTTCCTCATTGAAAACACTAGTATGTGCATAGAAACAAGAGATGATGTGCCTCCTCATCCGCTGGATTCATCAGTAGGATGAGGCACCTGGGAAGGTCCTGCTGATACTGAACAGTGATAGGAGTGATAATAGTCTGTCACCAGAGCAGCATTATCCAGCCCATGCAGAACACCACTTCCCAGATATGCTTAGCAGCAAGAAGCTCTATTTTGCTCAATAACAAAACCACAGGGAACGTAATAAAAGAGATGACTGGCATCAGATTCAGCTGCACGACACTGGTAGGGTAATGTGAATATATCCTTCAGCACTTACTTGAGACAAAGACGCTCTGCTCTCTTCATTATAGTTGATTAAAGTCTGTTCACCCTCTTGAGGCAGAACAATGGCTTTGCATTTAGAGGAAAATAAAAAATTAACTCCTGTAAAGCTGTGTAAAAGGAAGACTGAGTGGCAGAGTCTGGGAAAGGCCCTGGCTTGTGTGAGAGGAACTTTTACACTGTTTTCTGTTCTCCTGTATTGCTTTTACTGGGCACAAGGAGCTTTATTCCGTTTTAGAACGGGAAAATGAATTTAGTGTTCTGGAAGTTGTGAAAGGAAGATTTAGGGAAGGACTGATATTCTGTTCAGGGGAGAATAAAAGCAATAGATCATGTGAAATAGGGCACGATGTTTTAAAGAAAAGCGAGTGTGGGGAGGAAGGAAAGCAGAGGACATTCTGAGATTCAGCATCAACAGAACAGAACAGGCTTATGTAACAGCACAGGATAACACGGCTTAGGCATCAGGAAACTCAAACAGCAAGAAAGCTCCAATTGTAGAATTCTTGTTTGCCATCTTACGCAGGCGTTCTGTAATATTTAATACAAAGGCTACAGAAACAGTAAAACAAAGGCTTATCAGCAATAGGAAATGCCATTTTTTCCCTCTGAGTCCCTCTTCCTTCATTTTCTTCTTGATTAGTTTGAGCTGAACATACAAACATGCACAAAGTTGAACATACTTATCCCTGTAATTATCAACATGAGGACACGGTTCTCTGCAAGCATCTACCCACGTTTGTTGTTCTTTGAGGCAAAGACAGTTTCTAAAAGAAAAATTCAGAGGTGCCATCTTGTGGATGATAAAAAAAAATACAACTAAGTAACAAATGAGCAGAATCTTACTTTTAATATAGTAAATATACAGTAACTGTGAATTACAAGATCACTTTCCAATGAAATTACTAGCAAAAATATCCACAAAAGTTCAAATAAATAAGAACATATGATTACTAACAACAAAAGCTGAGCTCCAAATTCTCCATCGACTTCCAGTCTTTCTAGATAGTCTATTTAATTATTTTGCAGAAGAAAACCCATTTATGCCAATGGAAGCAACAAAGGCTCCATACCTTTAAAATAAGGCAAAAAATATTACATTATAGGTCATTTCATACTGTAGAGATTTCAACTACAATATCAGCTCCAAGAAAGGTGTCACATCTGACTGAAATAACTGTCAAAATATCTCAAACTTCTAACAAGGTCCTTTCAATAGCAAACACAAAAGTTACCTCAAACAATAAATGAAACACAGAAACAACATAAGGAATAATGGGTTTACAGCATGATTAAGCAGTCTGGAGTCAAACAATACAGTTCAGACCAGTGAAATAACCATCCCCTGCAGCCTGCAAATGATTTGTTCTAAACTCAACTTTCTCAGAAAGAACCCTGCTGAGCTTTTTTGTCTGAAAAAGTGCTCTGAGAAGCACTATCGTGATAACCCCAAATTTGTACCAGAAAGCAGAAAATATACAAAATACAGTCCAGCCTTAACAAGTGGCCACCCAATCATTTAGGATACCAGCAGGAGGGATTGATTTGAGTCTCTCTTGCGTGGCTCTTCCACTGGAGGCAAGTGAGAAGCCCCTTCACCAAGAACGGTACACATCGCTCACGCAGTGATAACCACTCTTTGGAGCATAAATTCGGAGTGAGTAACTGCAGAAGCTTGGTATCTGTCCTGCTAACAGCCTGAGGAGCTGCAGGCGAGTTGCAGAAACTCTAGAGCTGCTGCCTATCACTGAGAGCTGCCACCGTGCGTGGGGTGTGCAGGGGTGTAAGTTTTAAATTGATCACAGTATTTCACTGCAGAGATGCAAGTAATGGGGAAAGAAGAGACACATCACGAGAAAAACTACATTGTTTTAAAACTCTTCACGTTACACATTAAAAAATACCTTACAGCATTACTAGTCCACACTAGTCTAACTGAAGTAGAATCTGGCTATTCATTTAAAATGCAACCTGAGTGGATTTGTTTTGTAGATAGTACTGCAGAACATTAAATCTTTAAATTATCTAGGACAAAAAAATAATCACTCTGTTTAAATATCTCACATCACAGTAAACTTGCTCTTCAAGAACCATTGCCGATGCTAGGCCTAGACATACATACAATCATATTGCTAAGCATAGTGAAAAAATATAAAAGCCACACAAACCCTGTGCTGCAGAAGTATTTTCATTCAAAACTGAATTAATTTGATGGAATAAACTTTCCTGCTATATTGAAAAGTGCTTCTGAAGACAATATCCATCCATACAAAACGAAGGAAACACAAACCGCAGCCCTCTTCACAAAAGAGGCTCTTTTTATCTGTAGGCCCAGGACAGGTTCAGGTTAAAATGGAAGGAAAAGTGCTGCAGGATAAAATCTAACCCTTGCAGGTGTGGACATGCTGAGAACTGGTTGTTGAGGCAAACAGAGACGACTCTTGAGAAGTTTTCAGATCAATGAACAAAAATTAGACTTGTGTGATTATCGTGCAAGACAAACTTGGCTGGACCACAGCCACAGCTTAATGATGAACAAGCATTCAAGTGGCATCACCATCTCTTCCTACTGAGCTTCTTAGTCTCCAACTTCAGGCTCACTCCCATCAGATCACAAGCACTACGTTAAAATGAGATTTTCCTAGGTCTGTGAGGAAAACCATTCCTCAATGCCAATCACCCTTGCTCTGGTCAAAGCTGACTGGAATACTACTTATTTAATCTTTAAGAAGTAATCATGCAAAACGTGCTTGTATCTACATGCCCTCCTTGGAACCTAGGAAAGCATCGATATAGAGCAATATTTCAGAGGAAAACCTAGCGTACACTAATATTCAGTGCTACAACAACATGCTAAATTAATTACTGCACTTAACATAAATTTTATTTAAAATAACGCTAGCCTGCTTATTGACTTGATCCTGCTCACACTGGGTTTTGGTGCTTTTAATAGTGCACTACAACAGAACTAAAATCATGCACTAAAGCAGTGCTTATTGGCAAGAGCAGATCCACTAACTTCCACTGCTGTTAATGTGAATCAGGAAAACTCAACTAACCAATGCCCGTAGAATACGGCCAGGGCTTGAAGTTCTAGCACTGGATGCAAGAATCTTTCATCTAAAAAAAAAAAAGCTGAAATATATGATGAGTCTGCAACGAAATAAAAAGATGGAACTACAACAACAGAATGTGCTGGTCCTCTGCAGTTGCTGGTGTTGAACGCCATCCTCTTAAGTTTCACCACACCCCTGACACGACCAATTTATTCGACCTTTGAGCATGTCAGATTAAGTTTCACTTTGATTGCATAGAGCTGAATGTACATGCAACTACAATTAACTGTAGCCTCGTAGATACTGAATATGGAAATATAATACTTTATATTACATTTTTTATCTTTATCAATTTAAAATTTCACATTTGGTCTCCAGTACACTAGGAAAAAAAACCACAAAAAATATTTCTTAAGACTATTCCTGAGCAATAATTTTACTGTAAAATACTCTAGTTTATTACTACATTTATTAAGATTCTCACATATTTAAACTACATATAAATCCATGCTTTGCAATTTCACAAAGCTGAAGATCTGGTAGGCACAATGAAAGAAGAGAAACAGCTAAGCATCTTCAAACCAGGATGAGATCAGCAAGAGAAGTGCAACTGAGCTATATACATAAATTACGCTTCAGTATTTGCTACTTTTTCGTTTTCTGTCACAACGCGAAGGACTCGCTTCCATCAGAGCCCAGCTCACTTCTCACTAAGGGTTCCCTGCGACTGGTGGCTGAGGATTAACTTAATGCTACTCAGCATTTTGTTTTAAAAGGAAAGTACTAAACATTCAGTACAATTTCATCTGAAGAAGCCAGTATCCCCAGTTGCTGTCAGCGATGTGAAATGGTAACAGCTGAACTGACACTTGAATACTCGCTGAACTCTCCTTCATATTCTCTTGTATCTCACAGACGCAAGAGAAAACAGAGGGGCTGAGGGCAGGACCCGATCCTGGTTGTACAATTTCTCTGTAGGGTATTTCCCCATCTTCACTAAACCTTGAAACAAGCAGCCAAGCTAACTGAAGTAGACTGGACCATGGGATAAATAACAGTCATCTTAGGTGACTGAAAAATAGGTGTCTTTTCTATCAAAATATATCTTTCCTCCAACTCACAGTAGCCTTTAAATCAATCCCTAAGTCTGTTTTTATGTTTTGAGAAGCTACCAGTTCTGAAAATTAGGCCACAGAGTCTCTAGTAACAACATCCATTTGCATTACTCATAAATATCCATGTGCAATATGAAATTTGGTCATTTCCTCTACATGGCAGGATGCATCAAAGCTTACAAAGCAAAGTTCAGGGAAAGCTGTCTGTAAACACAGTGAAGATTCATGGGTATAAAAATATGCATTCTATTTTCTTAATCTGCTACTATTGCAGCTGCCTGCTCCCTGCTACTTTTTCGTCGTAAAAAGAATCCTTTCTGCATTAAAATATTTCAGAACATTACCTCCATTCTTCTTAAAAAAACCCCACCAACTAATTCATATAAAAAATCCAATTCATCATCTTACATGAAGAATTAGTTTGACTTTGCATAGATAAGCATGCTCCACTGTTTTATAAAAACAGTCGACCCTATCCCATCAGAAAACACCATCAAACCAGTCTCACAAAATAGCACATCCATTCAGGACAACCAGTACAGACTCTCTTCTCTCAAATACACCAAGGAAGCATAAGAAACACCACAAACTTCAACGGACTTCAGCTGGTGCAAACAGGACATTAGGTATTTCTCAAGACTTTCATACTCTGCTGTTTTCTTCATTGAAGGATTATAAATAATTTTGAGGAAAGACCAATGGAAGACGCTTGCCTTCAGGGATAAGATTTCCTGCTGGCTTTGCTGGCTTACGATCAAAGGTATTGAAATGAACAGTGCTGACTTAGAACCATGCATCAAGAACATATTTTCTCAAGGTATTCCTATGCAGAAAACATGACCCTTCTGCACTGGTCAAACACTTTCTAGCAGTCAAGAAGCATCAACAGTTCCTAAAGAATTTTTCTTCACTTCAATTTGCGCGTTGTTTGCTTTGTGCCATTTGTTATTTTCCTGTCCCCTGCTGAATTTTTAGAAGGAACGTAATTGTTGACATTGCAATTTTTCTTTGGATTTGTATACGCATACGTTTTTGAGCCTTTGATGGGAGCAGCTGAGCTGTGAAGTGCTGGAGTTTGCTTAGGGGGTCTGATATTACCAACACTTTGAATTTTAGAACTGTTCTCGGAGGGCTGTGTATTGAGAAGCTGTTGCTTTGCAGTTGGCTTTTTTTTCAGTTCACTCCTGACTTCACCAGATTGTCTCTGAGAAGACAGCGCACAGCCCGTTCTCTCGGAAAATTTCAAGCGACCCAGATGAGAATGTAACCGCTGACTTTCTTCACAGTACGGATCTCCCCTGTGACCTGAATAGCTTCTGGGCAGCTTTGTAACGCTTTCTTGGGTTGCTATCTGCTTGTTAGACAAAGGGCTGAGCAATGCTTTAGCTTTACCAGGGCTCTTTAGGGTACGGATGGAGCCGGGAGCGGTCTGTGGCCTCACTTTGGCTGCTTTTCCTTTCTCGTTCTGTACAGTCTGCATTTGCAGCCATTCCAGCTGCAAAAGGCGATCAATGTATTTCTCAAGAAATCCTGTAGGCTTTGGTCGAAATTCAGCTTTGCCCTCCACATTGACAAAGAAGGCGAGTTGCTTCAAGTCCCATGAGTTGAAAGGGGGTGGGAGGAAGTCTGGGTAGTAATATTCTGATTCTTTAAAACCCATATCATGTTCGAAACAAACTGGATCGATTTCTTCCGCTCTGAGAATGAGTTCTGGTGGTGTGCAGGGAGACGGGGGAATGGGAATCCTTTCTGAATCAGAGAGATCACTGGCACTATCATCTTCAGCATCTTCTTTAATAATTTGTACTGATTCAAAATCAAGAAACATTTCATTTACAGATGCTTCTTGCCATTTAGAAGAGCATGGTCTGGCTTCAGCAACACGTTCTTCACGATTCTTTTCCAAATGTTCTTTTCTACTGCAATAAAAATGTTGTGTTGGGACATCTTTAACCCTACAGAAACTACCTTGTGTGCTGCCCTTTATGCTAGGAGGGCTCCTTTGCAGAAAACATTCATTTTGCCTTCTTTCTGGGAGACTCCTCTTTGGTCCTTGTGCTCTGTGCGGTGATGTGCAAACACTTGCGGTCCTAAATAAAAAGAAAGATCATATCCTGTTAGAACGATTAATGCATTTGGAACAGCAGTTTACAAAGATCTTGCTGCCTCCTTTAAGGACAAGGATCTACATGAATGAAGCTAAACTTAGTATGGAAACTCAGAAACAAGATAAAATTAATATTTTCTAGCAGAGATGACGCTGCCTACTACTGATGGTTTTGGTTTATTTTGCCAGAGAACTCACTAAGTTTCCATATTGATGACTTAATTTTTTTTGTCCTCCTAAATGCTGAATTCTGGGTCCTGTTAAGTCAAAGACAAAACAGAGAAGCCACGATTTTGTAGCAGGCACTTTATATACCAGTTTGAAACCTCTACAAATCGAACAGACAATCTTAACACAAAATTACTTTTTCAACTGAGTATTGTCATCCAGCTGGTTTCTTCCCTTCTTAAATACATTTGGTTGGTTACCATCTTGGGTGTCACGGGAAGTCTGAAAAGACAGGAGAATATATGATGTTAACAGGAAGCTGACATAAACTAAGAACCTCTTTTCTGTAAACAACAACAAAAATGAATTATTTACCCTTTCAGTGGGACTTGATACATTTTTGCCTAATATTCCAGGAGATTTCACACGAGAAATTGGTTTATTTAGTCCTTTGGTGCTTGGATGGCTTTTTCCATTGCTGCAACTTGTAAAGATTAAACAGAATATCACATATAAATATCCACATGTATATTGAACAGAATAAAAAGAGAAAGCTGACTGCAACTATTCTTAGACTTAAAGTTCATCAGAACTATGTCATGGTCATTTTTTTTAATACTACTAACACAAAAGTGAATACATATATAACAGACCTGGTCTATTATACAGAAACCCTATCAGAAGATTCTAAAATTACTTTGGGGTTAACAAACAGTAACTCTTACAGACGACATGTAACTACTAATTTCTGTAGTACCTGGTACATGGTCCTATTGCACTTTAACAGAATTAATTATAAAGTACAATATTAAGGCCATTGGAAGCTAAATCTTGCTTGCCTTTCTCATATGCACACTCCCAATAAAATTTAGATGATTACCGCCATGAATTTAAGAAGTGAAAGTGAGCAAGGAGCACACAGTCTACTCTGGTATTAACAAAAAATAATTCGCAACAAAGACACAAACAAAAATAATAATTTCACCTTATACTGAGATTGTGGAACTATCAGTAGAAGAAAAACTCATACACCAGTAAAAAGAATGGCATTACTGATCTGGACAGCACAAAACTAAGAGATATATTTCTTCAATTAAATCAGATACATTTCTGTGTGAACACACAGAATCATTACATCAGTGTATTGAAAACAGTGCTAGTTCAACCAACAAGAAATATTATTGATTTTTAAAAGGAATGCTTTAAACATCGTAACAGTAATAAGCAAATCGTGCCCTCTCGATTTAATCTAGTTTGACTGCAGTTCAGTTAATTTGTCAGGCTGTTATTATTGTTCAGTATAACCAGACCTTGTCTTAAAAAACATGATTTCACTAGTTGAAGAGGTTGAAAAAAAGAATGAAAATCAGTCTTATGCCTCCAGCATTGATGCAGTCACCTCTGTCCCTTTGTGACCAGCATGATCATATAATCATTTATGCTTCTGTGGATCAGGGAGGACGAGAATCTGAGCAGTACAGCCACTCACTTATTAATTCATTACCTATAGTGTGTAGATATTATTTTAACTAGAGAGAGAGAAAATAATTTCCTTACTTTACCATTCCTTTGTGGTTTGCATTGATTTGGCTTTCCTTTTTCTGTGCCTCCCTGTGCAGCAATAACGGATACTCTTGAATGCCTGGTCCCATTATTACTCTCTCCGAGGGGTATGGCCACTTTTGTTTTCACATGATCTTCAAAGGGGTCCAGTCTTTGAGTTTTTAAGACACAGAGTATCAAATGCAAACATCGCCGGTCCTAGAGATGCAGTAAACAAACACCATGTGATTATTCTTAAGCTGGTAAGAGAAAGCTAATCAGCTACCGGCCCAGCAGGTTAGAAGAGCTTAATGTATTGACTGAAGCCCAGTAACACAGTCAAATGGTGGTGGGTGTTTCTTCTCCTAATTTAACACGAACAGATGATCAACCACCCGTGCTCCTCACATGCTGAGATGTCCCTCTTGTGCCAGAAAACGTGCTTGTCCTATATTCATATATGCAAATTTTGTATCAAATGCTTACAATTTTTTCTTCTTCCAAACCAAATCCCTCAGCACTCTGAAGTTCCTACTAAAAATACTCAGATTTTGCAGCATTCTTTTATTTTCCAGAAACTGCATCCCTCTACCAGGCCGCACAGATAAAATTTGCAAAGAACAGATGACAGGCACCAAAATCCCTCTCTTCACCTGCCTTGAGGTTTGTGGCAGTGCTAGTTATATATTCACATATCTACCCATTTACATTCATCGAGTGCTTTTCCTTAAACACCTCCTCTTCTCCATCCCAGAGGGGTCATTGAGGAGGATGTTTGCCCACTCCTGGTGCCTCTCGGTTGCCAGCGGACCCTCTGGCACTAGAACCATGCACCCTCCATCTCAGATCCCACATGTTGGATCCTGTATCCTGCATCCCACATCTTGCATCCCACATCCCGCATCCCAGTTTGCACATCTTGGATCCCAGATCCTACATCCCGGACCCTGCATCCTGCATCTTGGATCCCACACCCCGGATCCTGCATCCCTTATCTCACATACCAGATCCTGCATCCCACATCTTTCATCTTGGATCCCAGATCCTGCATCCCTTATCTTGCATCCCAGATCCTGCATCCCTTATCTTGCATCCCAGATCCTGCATCCCTTGTCTTGCATCCCAGATCCTTCATCTTGGATCCCAGATCCTGGGATGCGCATCATGGATCCCACATCCCTTATCTCGCATCCTAGATCCTGCATCTTGGATCCCTTATCCTGCATCCTGGATCCCACATCCCGGATCCCGCATCCTGCATCCCAGATCCTGCATCCTGCATCCCTTATCCTGCATCCCAGATCCTGCATCTTGGATCCCACATCCCTTATCCTGCATCCCAGATCCTGCATCCCTTATCCCGCATCCCTTATCCCGCATCCCGAGTCCCGCCGGGGCGGCTCTCCCCATGCCAGGCTGTCCCCTTCCCGCTGGAAAATTGCCCCCCGACCCCTGCCCGCTACCTGCCGCCGCCTCGGCCGCCCAGGGGTGCGCAGGCGCTCGGGGCGGGCGGAGCGGCCCCCGCGCAGCCGCGCTCGGTGCGGGGCGGAGGGAGGGCGGGCGGTTCTCCCGGTGCGGGGCGTTTCTCCCGGTGCGGGGCGGTTCTCCCGGTGCGGGGCGGAGGGCGGGGCGGCTGCCGGCCCC
>WAAB01022914.1:42730-103890 GCA_013389865.1 Piaya cayana
CCGGAGGCGGCTCCCCCGAGCCCCGGCCGCCGCCCCGAGCCCGCCGCGCCCACCCCCGGCAGCTCCGGCCCCTCCAGCCCCCGCAGCGGCTCCGTGCAGCCCGACAGCCTCCAAGCCTTGCCCGACTCGCCCAGCATCCAGTGCGACAGCCTGGAGTGTCCCTGCTGCTGCGGGAGCCCGGCCTCGCTCAGCCTCTGCGAGGACAGCCTGCAGCCGCCTCTCGCCCCGTGCAGGGGCCGGGGACGCTTCGGCGGGCGCCGCTGCAACCCCTCGGCGTCCAGCGAGCTCTCCGACAGCCTGGAGGCCTCCGGGGTCCCGCACGACAGCCTGCGGTCGGTGTCCAGCGTGCCGGGGGACAGCCTGGAGTCCCTGGCCAGCCTGAGCAGCGGCTCCGCCAGCCGACACAGCGGCCTCGAGTTCGCCACCAGCTGAGCCTTTCCCTGCCCCGGGCGACGCGAGAGCCTCTGGTTCGCTTCCAGCTACTGCCGGAGTTTCCAGCTTTCTGCCCCTCTGAGCAGGCTGCCTCGTTCCGCTTCAGTTTTGAGGCGCCCGGTGCAATAACCTCAAATTCTCTCCGCGGCTGCTTCAGGCAGGCAGCGCTCGTTCTTCTTCTGGTGTTAATGCCGGTTTAGGCTAAGAATGGAGATTCGAGCTCCTCGGAGGAACCCCAGCTACCTCTCTGATCTCTACCAGAACATGCTGCGGGCCGAGGAAGCCCCGCGACGTGGGCAGCAGCAGCCCCCAGCAGTCCCTACGAAGAGCAGCGTGACCCTTGGGATCAGCACCCCGGCCAAGGGGGGGGCCCAGGCGAATAAGCCTCAGAGCAGCAGCAGTTCCTCCAGCTGTGACCCGGCGCTGCGGCCGATCATACGGCGCAGGGCGAGGTCGTTGCCTACATCACCCGAAAGAAGGAAGCGGGCAGCGGTGCCGTGTCAAGTTCCTGGATGCCAGAGTCGTATGAACCGGGTGAGATTTGCTGATGCGTTGGGCTTGGAGCTCACTGAAGTGAAAGTCTTCCAGACCGGGGAGGATCCATCTATCCCCTTGCATGTCCTTTCCAGGCTTTCCATAAACTCGGACCTCTGGCACAGCACCTCGGACTTGGAGTTCACCATGCAGTGCTTGGTCCCTGACTTCCAGCAGCCTGCGGACTGTATGGATTTCTCCTCGCGACTTCGGGAGCAGCAGGTGTGTCTCGAACGAGTGACCAGTTCAGATCTGGGGCTCAGTGGCACCATCCAGGTTCGCAACGTGGCTTTTGAGAAGCAGGTATCAGTGCGATACACCTTCAACCAGTGGAAAAGCCTCCATGAAGTCTGTGCTCATTGGCACAGTAGCATCCCTGAGAAAAATGGGCAGGATCCGATTGATGTTTTCACTTTCTTTCTTCCTGTGCCTCCTTTCCTCCTTCAGCTGTCCTCTGTGGTCCAATTCGCAGCCAGATATCAAGTCAACGGCCAGGAGTATTGGGATAACAACAGAGGTAAAAACTACAGTCTTACCTGCCGGCCTCATCCCATTAAGATGCCTAGAGAATGCGAGGAGAGCTGGATCCACTTCATCTGAACAAAGGAAGTGCATGCAGAGCAGCTTGTCAAGTAATTTCCGTGACACTCCAGGCCTTGGCCCAGCTCCCTGCTCCTATAGCAACAGGTTCCTTTCTGAAACATGCCAAACCTGGCAGAGTGTTCCCGGGCAGGGAAGCAGCCAATGACTCGTACAAACTGTTCTAAACTTCTCAGAAAGCAAAAAGGGCCAAAATGTGTATTGAGTTACACTCATTGAAAGCCCGTGGTGTTTCTCGTAATGTGTGGATTGGTGCAGAATGGTTCCAGGGGATGCTGTTGGGCTACCAGAGGGCAAAACAAGACGCTTCATGTTGCTAGTAATATTCTAGGTTGCACAGAATATTTCTAATGGATCTATTCTACCATTTTATAATGTTTTAATGGGCAGTGTTACTTTTATGGTTTTGTTTCTAATTTTGTTTTTATTATCTCACCAAGTCTGGGCACTGTTCCACTTATGCATAATTTGGATGGCACACACTGTAGGGGAGTACTTGGATTTCTATAAATATATTATTAAAACCACAACCCTGTAAAATATTTCCATTAATATTTGATTTGAATATTAAATTTTAGTATGAGCAAAACTTACATGAAAGTGTCCCGTCAGCCCATCTGTTTCCCTTAAAGGTGCCTTTTGTTATCACTGGTGTTTGCTATAGAAAGCAGGAATGATTGTTATTGACGTTTGTGTAAGACAGATCTTCTCATGAAGTGCTCATCTTGTCAGGTGACACACAAACAGGCTTTTTCCCTAGGGACAGGAATTGTCCTTTCCTTGGACACCTGTTTTTACTAAGGGAAAAAGCAGTTTTACACTTGTGTTGCAGTTACAGTTGAAGATGTCAAAGCACTATAAGAATACTAATGATCTTACACTGTTACTTGAAATGGGCTTATTTATAAATCAAGAAATGGATGAGACGGATATATATATATATATAAAAAAGAGAATACAGGGAGCCAGTTACAGGACCTTGATGTCGTACACTGAATGCTGGATCCCTGATGCCCAGCATCCCAGTAGTCCCTTGGAATTCTTTAATCAACTACTAGTTATAAACCAGTTGAGCTCTAAGACTGCATCACAAAGCGAGAACTTCAAAAAATGATGATTTTACCAAAAAACTTATGTAGACCCGTGAACACTTCTGCAGCAGGGTGAGCACAGTAAACACACAGTCTTCCAATGCTGCTTGCTTTACTACTTACATTCTGTGGACTTAGTGTGATTTAAGATTGGCAACAGGCTAAAATCTATTAAGTAAAAGCTTGTCTATGATTATCTTCTTGCAAATTTGTAACTGCATGTGATGTTCAGCTTTGTATGTGTAGCATAAACTTTCAAAAATGGCTGATTGAATGTATTAGGAGAGCTGGTTTTTAGGACTATACTATGAAAATTAGGCCACTTAATTCAGGTATCTTATTTTGAATTGCTGCTTAATTCACCAAAATCACAAGTTGTTTTTAAAATCAGTGTTTTAAGCAACACTAGTTTACAGTGGATGTTGCTGGAGCCCAGTGTAATCTTTGGCTTGCTGGCAGAAAGATGCTGTTGCCATGTTCCAGAAGCTCTTCCATGTGCTAGCAAAGGTCAGATCTGAGTGTTACTGCAGGCAGGGACAGATGATATAAAGTTGAGGCTGTCAGTTAAAGGTTAATGTCATATACACCACAGTGTCAGCGAGTGGTGAGAAATCAGTATCTCAGCAATATGAATTTGGCTTGTATTGTCTTCCTTCTACAACCTCTCAGGGTGTTTGTATGTGCAAAATCTGAATGCTGAAGTATTATTCCAAGTTTGCCTTTTCTCTTTTTGCTTGTCTTGTGCTGCTGGAGAAGAACGGACAGTAGCTGTTACAGTTGTCTGGCCCGTCCGACTGCGAGCTGAATGGAGAATGATCTCTGTGTTAGGCTGTTAATTCACAGGAGTACTGGCACCTGTCACATGAAAGAGGGAATATGCACTTCTGTTTTCCTGTCACATTCACTAGTGAACAGCTAAAGGATTAAGCCATTAAGTAGTGGTAAAATGCACCTGTTGGGAAGGTAAACTGACCACCTTTAAAAATTCTCAGGACAGCTTGACTTGCACTGCGTTCAAATTGAGCACTTCCCTTATAATGAGGATTTTGTAAAAGTAAATTCATCACAAATGCTATTGCCATATAATGCACTTTAAAAAACTTGTATTTATGAATCATACAATAAATTAATGTCTAGTACTCCACAATTTCAAGGGTTTTTTTCAACACATATTTTAAAGAAACATGGAATTTGTGTAAATTCATGTCAAAAAAGGGGTATCTTTCCTGATTAGATGTCTTTTCCAAAGCAAAGTATATTGCACGGTATATAAATGAAGCATTGGCATGAAGCACATATGCTAGACAAAAGGTCATTTTGTTTTGGTGGAGAGCTGTATCACTGCAAAGTGCTTAATTAATTTTTAAAACAGTAATAAAACTAATGGCTATTATAATACAAAAGATTGTAATAAATGCTTTTCACAATTGTATGTTGTTTTTATACTCCTGTTAACAGAACTCACAAGGCAGCTTCATGCTGAGGTGTCACTCACAGAACAATGTAATTGGGGAACTTAAAGGTACTTTGTGTTATTTTTACTGTAGGTGTCTATTTTTATGTTTTGTTTCAAATTTGTAGTTTCTTCATATCTATCATAGAAGTAAAACTTAAATTCTGACTTGTAGTAACAGAAATGTTCTAACAATGAGTGGTAACTACAGTAGTTAATTTAGTGTGTCAGCAGTGCTCAATACAATGTTATATGTACTTTACAGCATTGCCTGGTAAACTCAGCCCAGCAAGTCTAAGTGATTAGTCATTGGTCAGCATGAGTCTAATGTTAGTACTGGCTTCTTTCCTAATTTGACTTTCTCTTTATGATCTCAGATCTGCAACTATTTCAGCTGACACTTGATATTAAAACTGTTGGCATCAATGCTGCTGACCCTTCTCAGTTCCACATACAAGAGTAGCTATTCCAAACATTGATTATATTGACCAATGCAATGTTTTCCATTTAACGAAGGTAAGTATTTCTGCTACTGTAGTGAAGAAAGCATCCCTGTTCATTGTTCTACCCTACCCTAAAGACAGTTTTGCTTTCTTTTTCCCTGCATATTTTTTTTAGTATACTTGCCATATCCATGGTGCAGATAACTTCACTGACTGTTCAACTGTTTAATGCATAACTTCATGAAGATTCTGCCTTCTGTTGACCTCCCTTCTGCCAAACCAAACAAAACAGACGTTAAGAGTATGAGAAGTGAATATATGATAATCTCCCAGTCACACCTCCTTACGCTCTCAGATCTGCAACTATTTGAGCTGACACTTGATATCAAAACTGTTGGCATTAGCGCTGCTGAGCCTCCTCTGCACTCTACACACAGTAGCCTCCCAGTCACGTCCGTATAACTCTTGCAGGAGGGAAAGTATATGATCCTCCCATACTCTAGCTGCCTTTTCTTCTGCTACAGAGTCCACAAGATAGTTTTCTTTGCAGGATTTGAAAATCTGTGGATAGTATAAACCTGTGTATACGCTAATGCGATTGTGAGGGAAAGCGTCAAATGCCTATTATCTTTTATTACCTCTGCTTCATAGGATGAAAGTAGAATTCAGTTTTATGGATGTTCCAGGTTCTTTGTGCAGTTCTATCCCTAGGTTTCTGAGTTAAGTTGTTCTTTTACAGATCTGCTTCAGATCCACCACTGTCTAACAAAGTAGAGACAGGGACTAATGCTGCAGGGAATCCCTGCGGCCAAGCACGCCTGCTGCAGACTCCACTCCTGTGGGACTGGCTCCTCTGGGGAGACCCTCCTGTCAGAACCACGGGTTTGGTTTTAGCAGAAAGGAGGTCAACAGGAAGCAGAATTTTTATTAAGTTGTGCATTCAAGAAGTCAGAAGACGAAAACAGAGCTGTCCTTAGGGTGNCATCGAGTTGTGCCCTCAAGAAAAGAAAAATCAGAGAAAAGGAAAACAGAGCTGTCCTTAGGGTGGGGTAGTACAGGGAGAACCACCCGTCATCTTCTTGAATCACAGTGACACCTGGTGGCACTTCAAACACCCGCTGCACAGCTTTTTTTTTTTTGCCTTTTATAGCATTGTTTTCTTTATTTTTGAAAGTCAGCGGCGTTAATTTATTTCCACTTGCTGCAGGCGCGTCTGCTGTGAAAGGCGATTCTCCTCCTAGATGCTCCACGATTGCTGCTTTTACTCTAGGTATGAACAGGGTTGCTGCTGCTCCGCTGGAATACGAGATCCACGCTCAGTTTTATCACTTGTCTTTGCGATAACAGCGACAGATACACCAGTGTTAGCAGAGCCCCGCGCGGGAGCTGTTTGATTTAACCTAAACCCAGCTCTGCTGCTCCCGATGGGGCTCAGGCACCGCCCTCTGCCTCAGCACAGCCGCGCCCCCGCCCTTCCCGCGCCTCAGGGAGCGGTCGGCGGCAGGCGGGAAGCGGCGGTGAGGTGAGGCCGCCATGTTGTGAGGCGGCGCCTCACGGCCCCGGGCGTCTCCCGGCGAGGGGCGCCTCCCTGCTGAGGAGGCAGAGCGCTGCGGGGTGTTCGCCTCTCAGTAACAAAGCGCTTGGCGGAGAATGCCCGCGATTAGAGGTGTTTCAAGGGTGGAGGTCTTGCTCCTTCATTGAGAAGAAGGCGCATGGAAGAGGGTTCTGTGCGCTGACTAGGGAGGAGACGAGGCCTGTGAGGCAACAGCAAAGGCTGCAGCATAGGCTGTTGTGTTCTTGTATTGGGAAAAGACTAATAAATCCCCCACCCTGCTCTTCATGTCTGTATTGCTGAGGAGTACAGAAGTGACTGGGGTGTGTGCTCAGTTCCATAGAAATAATTCCTTTTTTTATTCATTTGGTTTGCCTGTTCCGTGAAGTTTCTGGGAAGACCAGCGTTGCACATGGTAGGTTGGCTGGTGTACGTTAGCGTATTGTGTTTTACACGTACAGACTCTCAAAAGTGTTTTGTTTGCTTTAGAGTATGAAGACAATGTTTTTAGAAAACTGATTTTGAGGTCTTACTTTTTGGTGCTAATTGTCTTCTCTGAGCCCATCCCTATATGTGTAATAAAGGCTTTTTTCTATGCATGCACTTACCACGTATTTGTAAGGAGGTCTTTCTGGAGTTCTACTGTTGACTTAGCATCAACACCAGGTTTTTTAAGTATAACTGGCCACTTTCATGCACTCTTCTTGCTGAGAAATACTGAGGATCCACTGCAACACCATCTGTTTTTCCATTGCTCAAGCTGATCGTTTTTTTTGCTTTTTTAATTTCAGCAGTTCTCTGTCCATCTAAGAATGTTTTCTTATATCCTCAGCTAGTTTGATTTTTAAAAAAATAATAATTCTTAAATACTGTTTATAGTAGTGGCAAAGTCTGGAATTTGTAACGTATATTGACTGATTACTGGCGCCTTTGCAAAACCTGTTTGAAGTCTGTGTCAGTGAATTTTGGTTTGATCAAGTGATGATTGTTACCTTCTTATGCAGCTGAGTAGGTGAATTGCAAAAATGGCAGCCAGGAAGGAGATGCAGGTATGTGGACCAAAATATGAGTGTTGAATGTTTTAATTATAGCTTAAAGCATTCCGTCTGGTATTTAGTTACAAATAAAATTTGCAGTGTGTCAAATAATTGGATGGTAAGAAATCTTCCTTTGACATAGGTTAGTGCTAAGTAGCTGGTTAGAAAGCAGAAGTAAGTAGAAATTGTTATTGATAAAAGTAAAGCGTACGTATTTGACATATTTTAGTCAGTTGGGATAATACTTCAGGTGAAAATGTTGAAATCTGGTTTGAATTGATTTAGAAAGAACATAGTGGCAAAATAGCTGAGGAGGACAGTCTTCAAAGATATTAATATATCTTTTAAAGTCAGTAGTAGATAACTTAGAAATGCAAAATGTATGTACTAATGAAGGGGTATTAGCACAAGGAGCACTTATGTAAGTGGTTATCTGTAATATGAGCGAAGAAAAAAACAGTTAAGGAAAACTGGCAAAGAATGAAAAACTTAGTGAAGAATTATTTGTATTATTATATTTTTATTAGATATGGTGTTGTGTAAGTCACATTTTACATCTAATGAGTCTGAACGTTTGCTTATACTGCAACAGATGATTGTGTAAAACCCACGTAAAGCTTGTTGAAACAGTATCAGTGTTCAGCATACGGTAATTACAGTTGCTCTGTTTTCTATATTGTTGACAGCTTGAAAAGTTAATTGATGAAGCTTCAAGAAAAAAGGATTTCCAATTATTAGAACAATTTCTGGCAACAGAAGATTGTGAAAATGTCTCTCACAAATGCAGCAAACAGTTTATCAACAAATTAGACAAGCTTTTGTGTCAGGTAACGTACTCAAAACATCACAATCATCTACACTGTTATTGTAATAGTCTGAAAAAGATTTTTTTGTTTATACCAGCAGTTGATTTGAAAAACTGAAATAAGTTTTAAGAATGAAATCTCTTACTTTAAGCTGCAATTGAGGTGGCTTTTGAGAACACAAAGATATCTGATTAAATACAGGTTCTTCTAACCGTACACTAAAGCTGATCTTATAACTTCAATTTCAGGAACTTGGCAAACAAGAAGTCAAAAGCATTTCCACTTTAATAAGTTCTGTTCAGAAATGTGGGGAAAAAATCAGCATAGCAGGAGAAGATGGGCTCCCAGCGATGATGAAATACGGTCTTATTGGAAGGATAAGTAAAACCATAAAGCATATGTGAAAAAATGAATAAAGCGGCATAAGTAATGCTTCAGTGCTGAACAACTTAGTGTTTGATCTAGTCCTTGATGAACTAAGAATCACTCCTAACTTTACAACGATCATTTTTCAGTTATAAACATTCTTTGACAAGTGGCTCACTATAAAGTGATGCTGCTCTACCACAGTGAAGGTTTTGCAAACTGTGCTTGCAGCAATTACAACAACATGATAACTTTTTATATGAGTTTGTTACATAGTTTTTGAGTCAGGAATTGGAATTTCCTGGTGCATGGTTTTGTTACTGCTAGTGAAAGAAATATTGTACCCGTTCTTTCAAAAGATCATAGTGTTTTCTGATTATTTTGTATTGTTGCAACCTGGATATTAAATGCATTAATAATTTGTAACTAAACATAATTAATATACTCAAAAATAGACACCATTTTGTTATTGCTTTCACCAGAGATCTCATTGAAGAAAGTATCATCTGAGTGTTACTCAGTTGCCTTCTCGGCTACTTTAATTAAAAATAATGTGGTGATGACTTCATGCTTAGGTTCATACCTCCAAATATAGTTTTGCGTTCAGCCGTTACCTGTTTTCAGCTCTTTTTCTCTGTGATGGCAGTTGTAAAAGTAGAATTTTAGCTTTTGTATTGGAAACTCAGCTACAGAAATTACTTACGTTAGCTTAAAATCAGCTGCACTTGTTTAGTGTGAATGAGAAATTTTAGTTTGGGCGTAAAGTATGTTCAGCGAAGTGGCACATTGTTGCTATTGTTTTGATCTTTGTGTAGTTCAGCATAGTACAAACTATGGTCCTTTTTCATGGTATTAAAATATTTTTTTTTCCCCTTTACATGGTTAATTGGTTTGAAAAGGTAAAAGGAATTTTTATCCTCAGAGGAAATGAAAAGAATGAAATGCTTGCAAATCTGGCTGAAGATTTCTTCAGTATCTTGCTGGTAAAACTATATTGATAATAAAATACAAGTAATGCGTTTGTCAAAATAATTATTACTGGCTTAGCAATAAAAAGACTTCCAAGTGTATTTCATTTTGTATCCTTCTCAAGGTAATGTTACAATGATTTCTGAAATACATTATAAATCTTTTTGGATAAATAGTTTGCCTATCTTCATACTGATTTCCTGTTCATTATTTGCATGATGAAATAAAATCTTAAAATCTCCAAAATTATAAGTCTCTAATGAACAAAAAAATCATCTTGGTCTGATTTTGATTCCATAAACTAATGGTATGCTAATTCCAGAACTCTTATGTTTATAAGATCTTTGAGGTTTTTTTCTGTTCGTACAATTTTTTTGTCATTGGGGAAATAATTTCCGTAAATTTTACTGAAATTTAATTTTTGAGTAACACTGCTTGGTATTAGAGGAAATCTTTTGTATTCTTCATTGAAAAGGAAATAATTTTTAAGTCTTAAATGCTTTTTGATTACTTGATTTTTTTATGCTGTAATATTCACAGAATCAAAATGGTGAGATTTGTTTTCTTTCTTATAGGCAATATGCGATAGCAGACCTGAAGGTGAGTTATTAAATAAGTGTACGCTGGATATGATAGTGTTCTCAAAGAGACTTTGTAAAAAGTTATCAGTGTTAAAATACCTCATATTACTTGTCAAGCCATCTTAAGACAAACTGTTTCTGAGAAGAACACGAATAATGAGGGTGGTACAAAGTTTTTTGATCTACTGTAGATGTACTACCAAGATCTATACAGTTCAGCTAATAAACTCTTAACAGAAAAGGGGTTATCCTCAAGAGATCTGTTCTGTGCACAGAGGACTACGTTTTTCTTTCATGTGAAAAGGCTTGAATATCAATTGTAACTTCGTTTAATTTGAGGTTTCCTTACTGACAAATTTCCTTGTAACTTGCCAGTATCAGCAATGGCATAATAGGCTAGGCTAGTCTAGCCTCCTCAGTGATAGAAATAGAGCTTTTTCCTAAAAAGAATGTTGTTTCCAAGCTACTGTCATAAATAGCACAGCACAGTAGTCCTTCTTTAATGACCTTGTTATCATGAATATCCCGCTACTCTTACCTTTCAGCGCACCACTAGGTAGAAAATCACTATTATGTTGGGATGATCAAAATGAAAGATTTGTTTCCTTGTCCCTGGGAAGATAAATTCCAGGGTCTGGATTATATCTCAGAGAGCCATGTTATGCAATCACTCCGATTATATTTTTAAAGTAATGATCTTGTGCCCAGAGGACTTCTGCAGTCATGCATAACAATAGGAACATCACAAAAAGCTGTACTGATAGAAATTGAAGTAAGCGTTCTGTCTTGCATCTAACCATGAAGCGGAGGATGTTTATTTTTAGAAATCAGTCATCCTGTACAGGAGGTGAGGCATGTACTGTATTTTATTTCTAAATAAGATGAACCTTTTTTCAAGTGCTGATGAGGGGCACCGTAATACACTCTTGATAACTTTTTTTCTCCTCTTTATTAGGTAAAATGCAAGTACTAGAAAACTTTGTTCTGAGAACGTGTACACTCATCGCTGATGAAAGAATTAGTATTTATGTTAAGCAGGAGGTAAGCACTCTTCTTTCTAAGTTTTCTGGCTAATGTTTTAACAAACTTTGTGAAGACAGTAATTTAACTGTACAGATGATACAAAAAAAAAGGATATTCTAGTGCTTTAGTAGCAGAAGGATACTTTAATGTTTCTCTGGGAATGTTTGTTGTTTATATGTTAGGTGTTTTTCCCTAATAAAATATAAGCTAATATAATTGATAGAGATTGAGTTAGTTATATCAAGATAAAAACCATTTAAGGGCTGGTAGAACTCGTTGTCTTTCCTTAGTTTGCAGTTATTTAAGCATGTTATTTTCTTTGTTGACATGAAATATATTTCAAAGACTCACAATAAAAATAACTTAAACAACTTCTTTTGTATTTAGTCTTACTCCCTATTTTCTACTCCTCTTAGGTAATAAGGAAGCTTAATTTGATGCTTAACAACATAACTCGAGATGCTAGGAAGAAGATATTTTCTACAAAGGAGATGTCAATTGCCATGTAAATAATCTTCTGTTTCATATCATTACATCATTTGTATAGCTGGAAAAACAATTTTTACTAAGGCGTGCATGCACTTTGTTCCCTGTTCAACTCATTTTTGTATTTACTGTTGTGTTGCCAGTGGTAGTGGCTGTGGGCAGATACTCACATGGGTTATTCTCTATCAGAAACCTAACTTACTTCCTTACTGATCTTGATTAGGGTTTGTCTCATCTCAGCGTGATTTTTTTACCCCAGTACTATTTTCAGATGTCTGTCCTTAGCATAACAGACCTTACATCTTTGAAGCTTAATAGTTCGGTGGAATTGGGGTTTCACTCACACTTCAGAAGTTTTTAATCAAATAAACTTTTCCTCTATGTTTTCTGTTACTGTCATGTTTTGATTAAATGTTACTTTGTTTTGCAGGAGTGACATGGGGAGGAGAATTTTGGATGCTGGAGGTGAGCATGGGACTTGAAAAAAATTGGTATCATGCTTCTTAAAAAGTGTCCCCAGACCCTTTAAAAAAATCCAGAGAAGGCATTTAGAAGCTGTAGGATGTGACTGCAGCCCTCTGAAAAACAGAAATATGCGTGGAAACAGTCTGCAGACAGGAATGTTTCAGATATATGTAGTTTATGGCTAGCTCTCTGCAGTTTTCAGTCCTTCCCCTAGTAAGTTTTAAAATAGCAAGTGCTCATAAGAAAGTCTGTGTTTGAAGACAGTAAACTGCTACTCCTGTTTAGTAGTGTGATAAATTCTCACAGGAATCACTTTGGTATCTGGCAATTTCCCAGTTTAGTCAGGGGAAAGTAAAAAACTTCCTATCTCTTGTATGTCTAATGTTGCTCTGGCATTCCTTTAAAGTTGGATTAGAACTTCATTTTGAAACTTAAGTTGTTTATCTAGTTCTGTATCTATACTCTTTATGGGTTATATATTTGGATATAATGTGATATGCAGTATGAAACATTCAGCGGTGATTACGTGTTTCTTACAGAATAATATTTTTCTCATATCGGTAGTATCTTTAAAACTGCTATTCCTGTAAATGTATTGTGCTGTAGACTATGACCTGCAAGTAGCTATTACTGAAGCCTTATGCAGAATGATACCAGAGAAACAAAGAGGAGAACTGGCATCTGAGTGGTTTTCCATGGACTTTGTGTCCAAAGCATTTAAAGGAATTAAAGATTCTGAGTTTGAAACGGTAAGTCAGTCATGAAAAATATTTCTGGGGAAGTCAATTTTTGGTTTACAATGCTGTAAGAAATTTCTGTGTTTTAATAGGATTGCAGAAAATTTCTTAACCAAGTGAATGGCATGCTTGGAGACAAAAGAAGGTAAAACTGAACTTTTAAACCTAATATTATTTTAATTTTTTGGATTTTATGCACATTTGTTGGAAGTAACCTCTGTACCACAAAACCTGCTTTTAGGAAACTGAGGTAGAATCATACAAGCAAATAGGACTAATATTGCTGTGGTGTAAAGTCAAGGAAACGTGCAGAGTTAAGATGTTTTAAAAATATTGCAAGCTTCTTTCTTATCTATACGATCGCATGCTCTGCATGCTACTTTTATGTGTCATGGTAGCAAAGAATCATCTGGTATGTCTTTATATCAGATGGGTATTGGGTTTGAATACCATTGCACTGCTTTAATTGTAAGGATATATAAAATTTCACGTTATCCCCTCAGAGGAAGAGGCACAGTCCAAGTGACCGCTCTTTTGATTGCTGTGATCTCTTAATCTCTAAAGCATGCAGGGCTTTGTGCTCAAAACAGTTTAGTTGCTGTATTAAGGTATTCAAAATTTATTTATAGCACTTTAGGATACTTCACAAAATACCCTTTTCTTACAGGGTTTTTACATATCCGTGTTTATCAGCAGCTCTTGATAAATACGAGGTAAGTCACAGGTTTAATCATATATCCACAGATTGTTATTTGTGCAGCTGAAGAAATTTCATTGCCTTCTAGGTAAGAAAAAATAAGAATCAATTATGGAAATAATTTACGTCAGTATACAGGCGTGCATGTATTTAAAGTTTGTCAGACCATAACACCAAATCTGTTAACTGGTATAAATCATTGCTCTCAGGTCTTACTCTTTTATTATTATTATTATTTTCTTTCTTAGCTACAGATACCATTGGATGAAAATCTTGAAGAGTTTTGGATTGATTTCAATGTTGGTAGCAGCAGTATATCTTTCTACGTGGCAGCAGATGATGAAGTACGCTGGTTTTTGTCTGTCATACTAGATCATTCTGAGACAGTAGATGCACGTTCTTTCAAGTGTATCAAAGTTGCTTCCTCCCGTCGTGGTCGGAAGTTGTGTACATCTGTAGTGTGGAGAGTACACCCTAGATTTGGTGTACATATTTGGATCAAACAGTTTCAAAGTAATGGCTTTCTAACACTGATTGTGAACAGTTTATCATATCCACACGTGAACTAAAAGCCATTTACAAAATCAAAGTTAAAATTTTCGTAGATGACTCAGCTGTCCAGATCAATATCTCTAGCAAAGCTCTTCCAAACGTTGTTTATTGTTATCAGTTAAGCGTATGTTCATTGTCGCTCCTTGTAACTGAGGAATTAAAAAGTTGAAAATTTGTCCTTGCTGAATAACTTTCTGATCGCTGCACTTAATTCAATTGTAATATCATGCTTTTCTAACTTTTTTTAGGATCATCAGTGGGAAACAGTCATTATACCAGAAGAAGAGGTGGACTTGTACAGCCTTGAAGGTATCGGCACTCTAAAATGTGACCTTTTGTTACATGCTACCTTGGATTTTCAAATTGATAAATCCTTAAGTACTGACTCCATTCTCAGTAAAGCAGAACTCCCATTTAAAATATTATAGGTACTGGTTTTGTCAAGGATAAAGTTGCACTGCAGTCACATTTGCATTTTGGGCATGCAGGTGTGATTTTTATAAAAATAATTTTAAAATAATACAGTTATTTCAATGCAAAATAAGACATAAGGCAGTGATATTTAGTAATGTTCCTTTAAACTAGTTAAAGTACTTTGGTAAATAGAGTTTGCCTGCAGCTATAGTAAATAACCTTCAAAGAAAATTCTATAGGAAATTCTACAGGATAATATACAGAATATGTGTTTCTAGAAGACTGAATCTTTAATTGTTTGACAAATAAAATTTATTGTGGATTAGACTGAATGAAACAAAATCTAGATCTTACATTTTTCTATTCAGCTATTATTTCATGTATATACAAACATCATATGTGATGTTGTTGTAATGAAACTACTTCTCAAATTTTGTTTTTGTCCAGAAAAAGATTCAACGAAATTGTTAACAATAGATCTAAAAAGCCCAGTGAATGTGGGTAATCAAGAAGGAAAGACATTTTCTTTATATTTTGATTCTATTTTGGACATCAAAGATGTAACCAGGAAGATTTACGGATCTAGTAAATGTAAGGTAAGATTTAAAAACCTTTTTGAATAGTTTTTTATCGATTCAGAAGAAATGTCATTGACATATAAATGTCGATACAGCTGTGATTATTGGTATCTATTTATTCCAAGAGTTTCTGATTACATCAGTGCTACAGAACAACATTTCTCCCACAATGTGTTAGGCTTGGCCTGAAGTTACACCAGTGGAGGTTTAGGTTAAATATCTAGAAATATTACTTCACTGAAAGGGTTGTCAGGAACTGGAAGAGGAAAGTGGTTGAGTTACTGTTCCTAGAGGGATTTATAGATGTATAAATGTGCTGCTTAGGGATGTGGTTTAGTGGTGGGCTTTGTGACCTCAAAGGTCTTTTCCAGCCTGAGTCTATGACTCTTAAGATTTAAAATGAATTGCAACAAAATTAACTGGCTGCAAATGGACCATTATAGCTTAATGTCAAGTTTTGCATATATAATTTTACATACCATGGTTTGGAAGCTTACAAATATGAAAATTATTCATGAGCAATTTCATTTTGCAGTATGCTTACCACTCTTACAAATTTACTTATTTACCAAAATATTTTAGCAAGCTGTAGCTTATTCCTTACTGCTTGCAAACAAACTGCTTTGCCTTGAACATTGAGAAATTAGCAAGGTATGGAACTGCTATGGATAATAATTGTTTTCCCCTATAGCCTGATTTCAGTCACTTGTGATCTTAAGCTTAAATATTTTCTTTTTCTTTCTTGTTTAAAAAAAAAAGTGACCAAAGTTTTACATAGATGGTTACTCCCTTTGTAGGGCTTTAGTAAGAAGCAGACTGCATCGGTTGCCAAAACAACTGTACATGTCATCTTTGATGAAAGTGGATCACAGGTATTTTACTTCAGCAAGCTGAGATGGTTGTTTTCTTGGGTTTTGTACTTAGTCTGAGTATTACTTAAAGTATGATCTTCACAATAAACCAAAGACTTCTAAATGCCACTAAGTAAAGATAACTCTAAAACCGTCTAATACAGTGAGTCTGTATCATATACTTGGGATAGAGTAATATCCAAATCATAGAATACTTCAGAAAAATATTTGCGGGGGAAGCTAGGTTGGATGCTTTTCAAAAGTATATGAACTCTGAAGTTTTATCAAAATCTACAGTGAGGAATGCCTTACTTGGGGTACAGAAGTTACTCTATGTGTGTTTGTATAAATGTAAAACATAATAAAAGCCAAATATTGTACAAAACTTAAAAAAATATAATATATAGGTCCTAGTACCAGAAAGTCAGGTGTCACCATCTTTGGAAGAAAAATCTAAGGAGGAGGAGAAAGTCAGGAAGTACGGAAGCCAGCAACTTTCAGGAACAACAAGAGCTCTGAATAAAAATAACAGCCAAGAAAAACTCAGAGATAGTTCCTCCATGGTAAGTAGCATTATCAAAACAGAGAAGCCTACATCAAAAATACAAGTCAGTGTACATATTTATCATATTTTATGACATAAATTTAGAGAAGCCCAATTAATTAAGCCTGACTGTTTCTTTTGCCCCACTCTAAGGGGAACAATATTATGATTATACTAGGACTAACTACAGATGTGCTGGATGTGGGGAAAAGATTAAGCAGTATCACCATGTCTTCATTGTGCAACAGACCTGCCGTGCATGAACTGCTAGTAGTGTTAATGGGGAACTGTATTTGTCCGTGCTTTGTTGTATTAATTTAGAAAACAGTAATCACTGAACTCAGTTTATAAACATTAGTGTTAAGTATTTTGGTGAGCTTTCTCTAAAAAGGAAACTGTGTAAAATCACATAACATTGTGTGCAGCAATAACAATTGCCGTTTCAATAACAGAAAGTGTCAAAGGACTCTGGGAAATAATTTTTTTTTAAACTTAGATATTATGGTCAAGTTTTCTCTGTTCCCAAAGATAACTGCGTCTTGTAAAAGGAAAGTGTCTGAAGCATCTGTGCTTATTCCTGCAACTACAAGATTTTCCACAAGGAGTCCACCAGTATTTGGTAACATGTGTAAGTTTGCAAGTACTTTCAGGGTAAAAATAAACTATAAATTGTCTTTGAAATACAAACATGAACTGTGATCTTTTGCAGAGCTGGAAATGAAAAGTAGACCTTAAAATCTCCATAGCAGGGGTTTAAACTTGAAAACTTTAAACTAGAACCACAGATGCAATGCAGGATAGAAGCTGCAGCGGGCCATCAGTAGAATTATAAAAGTTATATCATTAGGTTATATCAATGTTTGCCAATTATTTTTAAAGTTTGTGGAATAGATTTGATTGTGGGCAAAACTCTGATGTAACAGCATAATAATCATAACAGAAGAAATCACAGAATTCTAACATGTCTCTGGTTTGTTTTCAGCCACTCCTTGTAAAGGACGATTTAAATTACCTTTGGAAATGGTTAGCTCTACTGGAAGGTCTAACAATAATGCAGTAAATGGGACCAGAGCAAAGAATTTCTATCAAGAACCTAATGGAGTATGCATATCATCTGTAACTAAGTCTTTTACTTAGAATAACAGTTATCTCCTTTTTAATCCGTTTATAATTCATACTTTAAAGATAGAGTTTTGCAGTCAGTGACTTACTTTTAGAAGAGTGTGCGCTTTACTTTGTTGCATAGTGTTTTCTTGTCCTTAGGATTGCAGGTGTAATATCTCTGAAGTCAAACTGAACTCTAATAAAATTAGCCAAAACTTATATTCACTCATCAGTTCTAACACCACAGTTAACTTGCTTTTACTAGAACCACAGTTCTCTTGTGTATAAGAACAGTGCAGAGAATCTCAAATTGATTGTGCAATGCTGAAAACTCTTAAAAACATACAATACATTCACCTGTAGTTGTGAAATGTTAATGTTTTTTGGTATAGCTGTGCTTTAGAAAAAGGCTTCAACATGTAGAATGTGTAGGTTAGAATATTTCAAGTGTTACTTTCTAGGAGAAGTTTACTATTTCTGCTTTTGTATGTTGTTATTGTTAGTGTCACTTATTATGTCTTTTAGAGTAGGCAAAAAAATAGTGAATTTTGTGAAATGGAACAGAAAGCCAGGAAGTCAAACATCAGAAATGAGGCAGAACTGCCTGGACAGGTACCAGGATCAGCACTTCTATGACATGAAAAAATAATTTAATATTTTATTAGAGAAAATACAAGTTTGAGATTATACTGTTTATAATTGTCTGATAATATTTTCATTTGGGTGTTATCCCACTGTAGCAAGTGAGTGCTGAAGAAGTTTTAGAAATGATGCAAGAAGCAGAAAACGGGGCCACACAAAAGCAATCCTTAGGCAAGTATTTTACAAGTGTTGATAGTCCTTGCCTTTGAAATTATTTTAATTTTGTCCATTTCTTTTGTAATAGTAATTGATACCAAATTAATGTCTCATTTAGATGAAGCATTAGATATTGTTCCCGATTCTCAGCCAGTAGGGAAAAGCAACAAACCTCTGTAAGTATTGGAGAAGAATACCAAATCACTGTTGTCACCCTTTGTGGGGAGTATTTTCACGTATTGCCAGAACTGAAATTTTGTTACGTAGTTACAGAAAATGCTAGAATTTAATTGTCTTGTCATCCCTGAGAGTAACATTGAGAACTATTGGCTCTGTAAGTCAGGTCACTCTTATAATGTTGTTCTGTTTTCTTGTTCTGAAGTTCATGGCACCAAAACGGTGCTCTCGTATGTATTTGCTAAGGCTAGTTCATGAACAGTACTGTTGTCTTCATCAAAGACTTCAAATTGGTGAGTCTGTTTATGAAAATAGTACTCATGAACAAGATCAGAATAGGAGTTTAAGTAGGATTTAGTCTTAACAAGGAGAGTCGTTCTTTCAGATGGCATCAGAAGATAAAATACAAATGGCCTGGGTTTACGTAAGTGAACTGTGCTGTAAAAAGCAGTGGATTTGCCACACAACAGAGTTATCTCGGTTGAAGTTGTAATGAGGGCGTAGGATATGGTTGCCTTCTTGAAGCTGACTTAAAAACGTGTTGGTTTTTTGAAGGTTTACTGGTTTACACTGCATAGGTTAATAGAACAGCGGTAGCAGGCTTGGGTCCCAAATTCATCGATATTTGCAAGACATCGGTATTTTTCTCCTTCGTGATGCATGTTTATTATAATTAAAAATCACTTTCTGTAATTCACTGATAATAAGCTTGTATCTTTCTTAGGTTGCCTGGTGTTTTGGAGTGTTCTTTTGATAAAAGTAATACTCAAAAAAAAAGAGCATGCTCTGTTCCCAAGAAGAGTATAACAACTGGTGTCAGGCAGAAGCTGAATCTATCATTGCCACATACATCCCATCCAGGTTATGTTCACACTTTAACTGTTAGTGTTAAAAATGTTTCGGATTAATTTTTAACCTACAGCTGTGCTCCCCTGCACCATTAGTTTATATTTTCAGTGAAAGAACTGTGAAACAAAAAGCTTTTTACTTATTTTTTTTAAGTATCTCTCCAGATAAATGAAGTTAAGAAAGAGAAGAAAACAACAACAAAAAAATATTACTACAATGAGAGAGTGTTAATAACTTGCAACTGAAACTGTTAAGTACAGAAGGGGGAAAAAAATGTTTAAACTGCTACTAAAACATTATTTAAAACATTTCTTTCAGCTAGAGTGTCCAAAACATCTTTAGGCTCTGATTTTACAAAAGAGGAACCTGATGTTGTCTCTAGAAAAGAGACTGAGAATCCAAAGCAATCTAAGATGGTGAGAGTTTCTTACCTTCATTTCTTTTAATTGCAATTAAGACATCTGTCAAACTTTCAGTGTCTCATGTTTTGTGGTTTTCATTCCTTTAGTCATAAATTTATTTTTAATTGACTTTCTACTGATACCAAGTGAATTAAGTGTCAGCTTCACTGTTTACTTTTACAGTGTGAGCTGTTTGGGATTTGTTTACTCTGAATTTCTTTTTAAAAATCATCTTTAAAAAAAATATTTCCTAAATAAGCACCAACCTGCACTTAAGTCACGTTTGAATATTACAGTACACAAAATCACACCATTTAAAAGAAAATAACTGCTAAACTGAAGTTCTATTACTCACTGTTTGGGCAATGCAAGGGAAAATGTTTTTCCAAGGAATGTGATTTAGTATGTCTAGAAGGCATTTAATGAAGTTTAAGTGCTTGCTGGGGATCTGTTCTGTTTGCAGCTTTGCTTTTCTGTTGAATGGGTTTAAAGTTGAGTATTAAACTCTATTTTTATAGAATACAAATTCTAAAGAAGTGACAGATGCAACAAAATCACTGATTAGTAAAATCAGTGACAGATATAAAATAAAGACTGATGAGAAAATCAAAACAAGAGACTCCCTGGGTTTTAACAGGTAGGATGTGAGGTATTTACCTTTGTGCTTATTCTTTTTGTACATGTGGCTTTGGGATCTTCTCCTCTGTCTACAGTTATTACACATCCTGCTTTTATCTGAGTTTCCCACTTCTGAAAAACCTTGTTGTACCAAAGAGCTGGAGAATAGTAGTCAAATAGTTCCAGAAGTTGAAATAAATACAAAGGCTGTTGGAAACTTCATTCAGTGGTCACTCAGTTGTTTACTCACAACGTATCTTGTGGACAGAATTTAACTGGGATAGCTCATGGGCACTGCACGTGCTGGGTATCTCCATCCTGTCATAGTTTGGGGGTCATACTTGCATTCAGTCATCAATTTAATGATTATCTAAGGTTCCTAGTTCTCCCTCAGAGTTGATTGTTGGAGAGTTTATATTTAACAATTTTTTTAAATAGGAAAATTAATCTTACCTTCCTGGAACTGATGCTTGGAGATACACTTTACATATAATTACACGCTTGGTGTTGTAGGTTGCAGTTGTATGAAAAAGGCCTGGAAAAGTTAGGCTGTGTCGTCTTTTCAGCCTTTTGGATAGGGACTTGGAAGACATGCAGAACCTGCAGTGTAGCTGTGTGACCTGGAATGAAATTTCTAGAGCACCATGCAGAAAGGGGCTGTTCTTTTTTAATCCACTTGGTTTTCCATCTAAATGCCTGAATAAATTTGTTGTGGTTGAGCAGAGTTTTATTTATATAAAAAGTGTTCTAATGCATAAATTCTAATTAACATTTAACAAAATTTATCTTATTTTTTAGGTCACATTTAAATAAATCCTTTGTCTCTAAGGTAATACTGCATTTGTTGAAGTTTTTTTTCATAACAGATATATGTACATATATGATGGTAGTGGGGGGTGGATGCTTATGAGGTTTTATTGATAACCTTATAAGATAAATTCTAGAAGATTTAGTTTCTACTAGTTCTTGTCCCCTTTTGCTGTGTTGTACTCTCACTAATTGAGTGGAAGTCTGAGCAGCTGCCAAGTTTTCCTTTTGTTCATGACGAAGAAACTGCTTTTTACAGTGCGTATGAATGCATAGTCTAAATTTGACTATGAGTTAATTTTTTACAGAAAGAAGTTCGGTATAAAAGCCTGAAAACTACTACTTTTCTTAATGTAACTACTGGTCATATTATGTAAGTAGTTAAAACATTTTTGAACTATATTTCTGATTACCCTTTTGTGACTTTGTGAAACCTTCATTAATTCAATCACAAAATTGATCTGTGTCTGTTTGACAGGGATGATGTCTACAACTTTAACATCAGTGGTTTTGATGAGCCTACAATAAAGCTTGGAGTAAGAATATAACTTAAATTGATACATTATGAATAGAATGTGAAAGACTTCAGTCAACTTAAATACTATCTAGTTAACATCTAGTTCACATCTAAAAATTCAAACTATATCACTGAACTAAATAGGGAAAAAAGTTTGCTGTGTAAATACTTCCATCACTTTCAAATCTATAGTGATACACACTGTTCTAAGTTTCTGGCCACTTAAAGCTAAGCCAGTGTTTTCTGGAATTAAGAATAAAACAGTTTGTTCCCAGTATAATTACATTGAAATTATCCTGTTATCCTGAAAGCATTATTACCGTCTTTCCAATCACTGTTGTGAAGACATCTTTACCCAGGTGTCTGGGGGGGAAATAAATCTAGCCAGGATGAAAGCAAAAGACAGCAAAAGATAGTTCTGCTTCTTACAGCTCAGAGGAGTCTGCTGAACAGAAATTGGATGGAAACTAATGTATTAGGTTTAGATGTTGAAAGCTTCAGTCAGCTCCAGTTTTTCTTAATTAACAGCTCTGTTCTTAAATAAATTCTAAGATAGAAATTAGTGATCATAAGTTAAATTATGAGTCTAGACAATAAGAAGAAAGCCCGTAGCTGTTACTGTCTGTTTACTTGTGTTTAAATTGTATAAAAATGAAAAACTCCATTTCTTATTTATTTACTTTCTTAGATGGAAGAATTGCGTGATACTGAACTGAGCGTTCGTATAGATCCAAACAAAAAAGGGTAGGGTTGTTACATTGTGTCCTAGTCTGCTAATTGTAGTCAAGGATAATACTGTCTGCATTCTCAAACTTTCATTTTGAAAATCCAGGGAATGTGTGCGTGACAGCATCTTAACTGTGTTGTTTTCTCAGGCAATAAGCATAGCTGCTGGTCTCCTAAGCTGTTTCATGATTTTTCTTTGGGAATCTGATAAAAAGGAAAGAATATGCTTAATGAAGAAAATAACTGTAGTGTTCTCTCTCTGTAATACTATGGGGATGAAAACTCCCCATCAGAGTGGGATATTTTTTTGTTAATGATCAGATTGCAGAGACACATATTGTTACTGTGCGTTCTTATTGATCTTTAGCAAATAAGCACATCCTTTAGGGTTTGTGGTAAACAGATATTTCCAGAATGTATGTGAAAACAAGTGTAGGGACATTTGTTTGAGTCCTTAGTCTACGTATCACATGAATAGTAAAAGATTTAGAACAAATATTTTTAAATGTACTGTTTAAAGTATTTTTTTTAATTTTTCTCATAAAGGAGTGCAGATGACAGTAAAACTAGCGCTGAAGTGAAAGGGAAAAAAAAAGTAAGTCTCAGATTTTTGTGGATCAGTATGTACCTTGCCTTTACATAACAGTTATGTAAGTAAAAGTTTTAGTGAAGTAACTCAGTAACTTAAGGAGTTTTTTGGTTTTGTAGACTAGAAACAACCAAAACAAGAAGCATCTCTTTAGTGACACAGAAACAGAATTCAGATGTGATGACAGCAAGACAGACATTAGCTGGCTACAACAATCAAATAGAAAGTCTAAACCCCAGTTAATTGATTACAGTAGAAATAAAACCTTGGGGAAACCAATAAGCACAGACAAAAGTAAGAAACTTTTTTTTTTAAATTTATCAAGGGTGCTGCAGTGTTTGTCCATAGATAAGTGCCATGTTGCAGATACGGTTTTTGCTGTCTTATTTCTAAGCTTAAGCAATTTTATAATCATTTATAAAGGTTAGTTTCCCAAAAGTCTGTATTTTAATGTGGAAAATTATTGGAGGATGAGGCAGGTGGAGGTTGTTGTCAGCAAAAACAACCTTTAGCTTTTGAAAATAATATGCTGAAAGCAGCTTACTGAATCGTAACATTAACAGGCATGAATGTGATTCCATGATTTTGGAGCTAATGCTCCAAATGTCAAACACTTGAATATTTTGCTGATTTTTCTAACTTTGTATGTTATAACAGCAGATCCGTTCCCTGAACCTGCTTGCCATGTGGAGAAACCTAAACGCAAAAATGCCTGTAAGAAAAAGGTAAATGCAAATTTGCATCTGGACTTGTAATATGCGTTCAAATGTCTTAACTGACTACAGAAACTGGCTTAAAATATTTTCATTAATATGTGCCCCTTCTTTAAGTTAAACTTCTTTAGTTGTTCTGAACTAGTGGTTTTCAAGTAATAAAAGCAAGTTATCTGCCATTTATTCTTACATCTTTATTAATCACTCTGATACACACTGAAGATGTTTTTATTCTTCTGTAGATAAGCGAATGTAAAAAACAGACTTCAAGAACTGATGAAATGATAGAACAAACCACTAGAAAAAAGCGACCTCGAAGAGCAGCAGTGGCAAAAAATTACAAAGAGCCGTCCAGCTCAGAGTCAGAGTGTGAGAGGAGAGCTTCAGAGTGTGAGAGGAGAGCTTCAGAGTGTGAGAGGAGAGCTTCAGAGTGCACCTCTAGGGAGGCAAAATCAAAACCACAGGTATACAGTTGCACTTTATTCTTAAAACTTGATTTCTGCCGTATTTTTCAAGTAAGCTCAGATCTACTTTGCACTTGGTATTCCTGAATTTTAAATGCCTAGCATGAGCAAGTTGAAATAAATTTTATTATTTCTAATAGTGCTCTCTTCTAACAGTGGCAAGATCAGTTAATGATTAACAAGTTTATGATGAATATCTTAAAAAATATCAGGGAGTAAATGTTTTCTTCTTGACTTCATAAAAAATAAATAATTTTTCACAAATCATAGAATTGTGACGTCTGCTTGAAAAAATTATTTTCACAAAGAAGTGTTCTCTTTGGCTGATAAGAAAAGCAATGCTAAATAATATTCCTGGTCATAACAGTATTTCAATTTCTATGTGAATTTTATTGTGCTGCTAAGAGCTATTTTATCCTTTATTTTAAAAACTTAATGATATTTTGACAATGTCAATAGGAGGTATAAGTGAGCCAAACATTGTTCTTTTAGATAATGTGATTCTGACAATGCTACGCTTATCCTTTATACAATAAAAAATGCTGACTTAATAGAGTGGATATGTCAATATATTTGCTGAATATTCAAATAGGATTTTTAGTAACAAGCATTAATGTTGGGTGCTAAAACATATTCATTCGTTTAGCATAATATTTCCATGTATATGGATAGGTCTGTAAACTTCACTGATTAAATCCTGAACTATCAGTAATTGCCTCCATCACCGTCATTAGTTATGAAGTTCGTAAGAATAGAAGTTTGGGTACAGAATTAAACAAATTCAGTGCTTATTGATACTGGAATACCTGCTACCTTTATGAATTTAAGTACTTCTATTGATGTACCTTTTTGGACCTTCTGTATGTTCAACTGTTCATACAGATAATCTGTTCTTTACTTGCATGTATCTATAGACGCTTCTGTATGTTTACAACTAATGTGTGTATAAAACTTCTGTTTTGATAGAAACACACGAATGGGGAAAACAAGGATGATAATCCACCAAAGGAACTGCAGAATACTTTGTCTACAAAGCCAAAGGCACTACCTACCTATGTGCATAAAGCATTTATTGTATCAAATAATTCTGCCCAACAAATTGAAATTGAAATAAGTTCACCTGAGAGTCCTGCATCTCTTGAGAAAATGAGATGTAGGTGTTTTGACTTTTAATTTATAGCAATACTGTATCAAAAGTTGGAGGTTAAATGAGGTTTATCACAATAGTACAACTTTACGTTTATTATATGCTTTTATAATAAGAGTTCTGGAGAGTCAGTGTAGGCTGCATAATTTGAGGTATGTTAATATGTCAGTAACACTTTTATAGTAGATACAATAATTTAACATCAGCATAATACAGAAGTGCAATCCATAATTGTTAGAATAAATCTGATAACCACTAAAATAGTGCAAAGAGTGCAGAAAGTACAGGTGCAGCAAATCATTTGCTAACGCTTAAAGGAAAATTCCACACCTCTGATGCTTGCAATACCTAGAGGTGGAACAGTTAGCAATATGAGGCTTTAACTTACCTTTTTTTAACTTATAGTCCTCATATTGATGGTTAAATAACTTTTTTTCTAGGTGCTGAAAGAACACCAGAAGATATTCTTCAAGAGCATAATTATAGTGAACGATCACCAGATCTTCAGGAGTCAACAGCAGAAAAAAATGAAATGTTAAACTTTGAGGCAGCGATCTGTCTTGATAATTACTCTTCACAAAAAAAGAATATTGAAAGTACATGTCTAAGTCAGTCTCCTGAGATGAACGGTAAAAAGTTAACAGTTGGAAATAGAAAGTCCTCGCCAGTTTTATCTGAAGTGTCTTTGGTAAGAATATTAAAATTATTAACCAGTTATTGTAACTGAAGTTTCTCCATTCAGCTGCCAACTGTTTTATGCTTTTCTGCGTCTCCTTTCAGTAACGATTTTTTTTGTTAATGTGTAGCTCAGCTTAACACCGTACAGAAGTGTCAGCGGAAAACATGCAAAAGGATCTGGATCTGAAGCCTGTGATGATAATGAACATTCGGGTTTTAGACATTGCTTTACAGACACACCTTCTGTTAAAAGAAAACTAGAAGAAATCACTAAACCTGTCATCAAAACGAAAGACAAGGTATGTTAATAAATCCTTTCCTCTTCAGAAGAGAGCTGCAGCTTTTCATCTATTTTATCACCTTAGCAGATGGTGAAGTTTAAGGGAAGTGCATCTTTCTTAATGTTAAATGCTATATACCAGGTTTACCTGTGACCTCTTGGAGAATCCTACTTGTTAATTTTTGGATATTTTGAGATATGGAAAATGTTGTATCCCAACAAGATCAATTATGATGAATATTTAAAAAAAATCAAGGAGTAAATGTTTTCTTTACTTTCATTAAAAGATAAATTATTTTTCACAAATTCTAGAATCATGACATCCACATGGAAAAATTCTTTATGTGAAAAAGTGTTTTCATAGTTTTAGCATTAATGTGCTACTCACTATAGCAACTATTGTAGCATCAGCAAATAAATATTAACTACTGTGTACCTTCAAACTACTTCTCCCAAGTAATTTTTCTGCAGTAAAAAACACTAATGACTCATTTAGCAAATAGTTTTATTTGTTTCCTATTGGTCACTTGAGTTTTTGCTGTCATTAACAGTGNTTAAAAAAATCAAGGCGTAAATGTTTTCTTTCATTAAAAGATAAATTATTTTTAACAAATTCTAGAATCATGACATCCACATGGAAAAATTCTTTATGTGAAAAAGTGTTTTCATAGTTTTAGCATTAATGTGCTACTCACTATAGCAACTATTGTAGCATCAGCAAATAAATATTAACTACTGTGTACCTTCAAACTACTTCTCCCAAGTAATTTTTCTGCAGTAAAAAACACTAATGACTCATTTAGCAAATAGTTTTATTTGTTTCCTATTGGTCACTTGAGTTTTTGCTGTCATTAACAGTGGAAAATTTGTTTATTTTCATCTGCGACTCAGTAGTAATTCATGCAGTGATTTTTTTATTTTTCTTGCTGTAGCTGTGTTTGTGTTTCTAGCTTTATGAAAAGCAGCATAAATGTGGATTTCTGACGAAGACTTCTAAAAGCGCTTTAATTTGGAAGGTAATAAATCAATGACTTCTCTTTTAGGATTGTGTATCACCACCTCCATTGTCTGTTTCCAGTGGAAGTAAAGCACGGTCTTGGAGTCAGGAACATTCTGGCTATGTACATGAGTCAGGTACAAATGTTTAGTTTAAAGCAAAAGACTTTGTATGTTTCTTTGTAAACGTTAAGAAAAATGTTTATTTGGCATAAAAATATTGCCCAGGTTTACTAATCTTGTTTTCTTTCATATATTTTTATTCTTTTTCTCATTTTCTGTGCTGTTTTAATACCCTCAAAAACCCCAAAATTGGGATCCAAAATGCAGTTACTGTAAAGAGTTAGTTGTGCTCTTCAGAAAGAGTTAAAAGCATTCCTGCTGATACTGCGTGAGTGAAAGGTGGGGATAATGGTGGTGTCAGCAAAAAGAGGACTTGGGGTGAATCTCTTTAATGAGCAAGTCTTGCATGTTTCAGAGTTTTGTGTTCCATTGAAATATGGTTGTTCATTTACCTCAAGTTCTGTTACTGACTGAATGTGCCCTCCATAAAGATCATGCTTATTAATTTTTATTGCCTTTAAAGCCGAGGCACATATTCTGAGAGATTGAACCAAAGGATCAATAAACTCTTCTTTATCGTCCCATGTAATTGTTCTAAATAATTCTAAAATTAAGCATTGTTTTCATGTTTATTACAGGACCGATTGTGCAGAGAGCTCTCAAACGAATGTACCGCAGTGATACAGAAAGTAATTCTGATGATGCAGAAACAAGCAAAAAGGAGAAAAAGAAAGGAAACAGAAGAATAAAGTTAAAGCCTAGAAAATTATTTAAAACAGATGATGCTGTTAATTACAGAGGTTGGTTATGGAGTGAGTTGACTATAGTTGTGCAAAAGTTTAAAATAACATAAAATAAAAGTTTTAACCAGAAACAATAATATCCATTAAAGATAATTTTGCCTCTTTTTTTAAAATGAAAAATACAGAAACGCTAATTATTGATAGGCTTTATCCATTTAAAAAGTCAGAAAATTGGTGTGAAAATAGAAACTGAACTCAGCCATCTAGTAGATGAAAGGAATCTATGTATGCCAAAAAACTGTTCTAGGCCCTGTTAAAACTTTAGCCAGGAGACTGTTTTTATGCTGAATTGTGACATTATTCTTTTTTACTTCTCTTCAGTGTCTGAAAGTGTATCTGCTATATCTGTAAACGAAATGTCTGTTTTGGATGGCAACATCTGGGAACCTGGCTGTTCAACTATCAGTATATGTCAGAAGCTCCAGAAAGAATGTACTAAGAAAATTGAGGCAAGACCTTTCATATACAGTATTAATTGTCTCTGGAGGTATCTGTTTGAAGGGTAGCTTGTCAGATGCCACAGAATTTGCTTAAAAGGGTGTGAAAACAGCTACGTGTGTAGAACTTCAAGAAATGGCAGAATTCAAGTTTCCTCTTGTGCCTTAACTCTCCAGTAATTTTCTTTCCCAGGTCTTTTTTTCCATCCTGTCTGTCTTTTCAAAACAAGCTTGTCTATCTAAAGTAGTCACTTTACTGCTGTGCTTGATTTTTCTCAAATTATCAAATCTGCAAATGAAATTTATTTTACAAAAAGGAAGACGTGAGCCTGCATAATGCATTTGTTCATCTAGGACAGCTGTAAGCACATCATTCATTTCATGTGCTCTTTATTTTGAGGAAATATATTTGTCAAGTAATGTATTTCTAATTAAGTTAGGTAGGATTTTATCAAAAAACATTTTAAAACAAGGGCTTTTTCTCAGTATGATCTGTGATAATAAGCAATTGGAGTACTAAACATACTACAGGTGGGTTTTTTTATAAGTGGGAGTAATCTGAATTTAACATTAAAACACCCTCATAGAGCCGCTCGCAGAAAATGGACGATTTTACTAAGCAGGCATTAAGAGCTGCCCATGAGCATATGACAGCAATGAATCACCAGCTTCATGAATGCAGGTGTGTAATAATGAAGATTTTTTTTTAAAAAAAAACACCCTTAAAACACAGAGAATACCTTCTAAAAGTAATTAACTTTGTTTTGGTAGGATCAGACTTCTGGACAAATTTCATGTTGCTCTCCTTGAGGAGCTTGAGAATTTTGAAAAAGATTCTCGGTCCCTGAAAAACATGGAAAAAGAATTCTTGGTTTGTATTTTAATTGACTGTGGATTTTGCTTAAAGGTGAATCAAATTTCAAGTAATTCATTGAAGATGTTAGGCTTGGCTAATGCTATGCTCTTAGTCGCATATGACAGTGTATTATACTGTTGTATATTGTGTTACTATTATATTCTTAGAGATCTTTTCCAACCAAATTATTAATGTAGAAAGTCTGATTAAAATGTTATTCATATTCTTTCTCATAATTATGAAACTTATATGTGATTTTTGGTGAAACTGGTTCCATGAAAATAAAATTCCTTGAGTGTCTCATACTGCCAGCTAAGCTTTTTTTTCCCCCAAACTTCTGTTGTGACTGTATAACTCCTACTCGTTCTTTGCTGAGTCTGTGTTTGGGGGTTATTTTATTCATATTAGATATGAGTCAGTTTTAGGTCAGAAAATATTAGTTCCTACTGATTATCATCTATTGATGTTTTTCTTTCCAGAACTTTTGGAAGAAACAGACACATGCTTTTAGTACATACATGAAAAATGAGCAACAGAGGTTAGTAGGCTTCATTAGTTCTGGCATGAGATTTGCTCTGTTCGTTTGAGGTATAAGTTAGGCCAGCTGCTGTTCTCTGTGCAATTTCTGTCTTCCGTAAAATAGAGATAGTAGGTGAGATAAGAAAATGAGATTAAAATGTTACGTTATTACAGGAAAAATGTAATTACTCTCCATCTAAATTTCTCCACATACCTGAGGGATTATTCCAGTACTAACAATGATGGTAAGAGTTATTCGTGCTTTTAAGTACAAATAAACTACAAATAATAGGATATATTTGTGATGTGTGTCGAAAGTTCATATGCAGCAGAGTTGTTTGAACTGCCTTTTTTTTCTTTAGAATCCAGATTCTTAAATCTTCATTTGAAAAGAACATCTACCATACTGTTGACTATGAAGAACATATTTTTACTTCAGAGGTATGATGAACTTCTATTTATTTCATGTTTTTAACATTTCTTCAATTTTACCAATGGGTATCAGTACTGACTTTTTTTTCCAAAGGAAGTCTTATTCTTCAGTATTGTATTAGTGCCACGTTAAGTATTTTTGTAGTTTTGTAGGGGTTTTTTGTAGTTATAAAATATCACTTAGCGTAACAGTATTCACTGGTTTAGGCCTAGATTTAACCCAGGTGTGTGCATATATCTGGAAAACTACTGCAGGATTTAATCTGTGGCTTTGTTTATTGGTGTTAATCATCCAAGAGAGAACAAATTTAGAACACACATCTCTTTCCTTAGATAGATGTATGCATGTGCATCTACATCTCTTGGTGGTTATAAACCATTTAGGGATGTAATTGTCTTCTTGAAAATGAGTTACCAAGTTTGAGTAAGGATGCATTCGGTATCTTTTTGTAGATGCATCTGATGAAAGAAGACCTAAAAGGACTCCAAGAGAAACTTCTTAAAGAAATGGTAAATGAAGATATCGTGTCCTCATTTTTATTTATTAAGTATAGCTCTTTAAATGCTAAAATACTGAAATTGCAATCTCTAATCCACTATCAGTGATGGGTGGACTCGATGGTCCAGTGGGTCTTTTCCAACCTAGTGATTCTGTGATCAAAACTAAAATTAATCAGAACCCAAGTGTCCTTGACATGTTTTGCTTTAATCCCTATCTGGGTGATAAAAGCAGCAGTTAGATATGGATATACTGTTTTGATTCTGAGTCTTAATATGTTGAATATTGACATGGACAAGATTTATATTTATTATATTAAAAGCAGCATATAATATGCAACAGAATTACAATCCTTTTAAAAAGAAAAGAGAGATTTTAAGGTATGTGATAAATGTAATGCTTTTTTTGCACAGCATGAAGAGGAACTGTGTAATGTTCGCAGAGGATTGCAGGCATTGTTTCCATCGGAAGAAAGAATTCTCTAGTAATATTTTCAGGTACCTTCTTGAAAATCAAGGTGAATATAAAGTCTGTTGTAATGTAAAATTTGACGATTCTTGGTTTTTAGACTGAAAGCAACTATTGTAATGAAAGCATATTTTCCACTCATCCCATCTACGTATGCGCGCTTAATGCTTTTCTGATTCTTCTGAGCCTCTGATTTTGTGCTTGGTAGGTTTTTGTGAGCCCGTGATCGCTGCCGTCTCCACTAGATGGACCTCATGAGATATTAAACTTTTACCAGTCTAATTTAATTTCATCTGGATGTGAAAGAATCTGTCTCTTTAACTGTGTAAGATTTTTTTAAGAAGTGTAATGAAAGGCCCAAATTCGCTTCTTACAGTGAGTGAATATTGGGAAAATGTTAGAACTGCTGTTTTTAGTGAGAACTCAAGATAAAATAGAAGGATGAAATGTTACTATGCACCTATCAATCTTTACCTCACCCCATTAACTACTAAAAGCTTTGAGCAGGCATGATCAAATTTAACAAATGTAAAAGTGTGAAGCATTTCACAAGGGACTGTTCCCGTAGACCAAGTTCAGCATACGGAGATTGCTTTTGGCCCCAGGGGTCATTCAAAGGAGGTTATTAAGAGATAGAAATTGTGCTCTCCAGGCCTGTTTCTTTTTGGTGTTAAGAAGTGGCACAAGAATAGCCTCCATAAGCTAAATATGCTTTCAGTGGATGCCATCCTAACTTCCAGCGGCAACCGTGTAACGGCCCAGGGAATCCTACACAACTTGACAGATTTACCCTCCAGTAAGCTGACAGTAGTTAGCTGGCAGTGATCACGTGGAGCTCTGAAATAGTCACAACTTTCTGTCTCTTACCAGACCAAAGCAGAAAAAAGACTGGGATCCTTGTGAGGGATGGACAGCTGAGAAGATAGGGAAGAAGCGAAGCCTATTGCTGTGTAACGACAAGATGGTTAGGTCCCATTAGCAATACAGCTCACAGGCGTTGTTTGAAATTTAAAAAGCTGCTCTAAGTTACCCTTAAAATATTTTTCTGTATATTTTTCAGCATCATTTTAATGTGTTTTATACTATATTTTTATTATCAGTGAAAGTATGCTTCAGTGCTGAATAGGAGTGTTACTTCATTGATTATTAACTAAGTTTGTAATTAACAGTGGGTCATCTACTGTTCTCAAGCTAAAAACAGTTCTGCTGAAGAGACTTTTCACTTCTTTGTTTACCCTTTTTGTATATTACACCTGTAGTATCATTATATTGTTGTTTAGAATTAATAGTATTTTATTATTAATAAGATTATTGGCAAATATAATTAACAGTATGTTAAAAGGCTAATTATAGCATTCTGTATTTCTGCAAAAAGACAGCAAGTTATAAAATTGCAATAAATAGAAAATAAAAAGTCTTTGGATCAAGAAAGTGGGTAATTCAAGTCTTCAGCTGATGGTCACGTTAAGTCAAACATGAAGAAGTTGTACAAAATTACAGCTACCTCACAAGCTTCATTGGTGCTGGATACCTCCCATGATTCATCAGTTTATTCTAGTATTGCTTTTACTGACATGTATTTGAAGTGTTGCACTGTGTGTTCTTACTTTCCGTTCTTAAATATTAGTTTATCCAAAGAATAGCCCTGTATGTTTGTTTCTTCATCCCCACACTGAGCAGCAGAAGCTAACTGAAAGTCCATCCTATGTTTGCATTGATTCTATTCACCATCAGCAGCAATTTAGTCGTAGGCTATAGTTTTACATACCGTGTATTATTGTTTTTACACTTCATGAAGATCATCTCAATGAAGCTACACAAGTTCGAGTGCCTTTTTCAAGTTTCTAACACTAAATGATTTCCGAGAAGAACTGCAGTTAATACTCTTGCACAGAAATTTTTGCCTAGCGAGTGTATGTGCTATTTTGCTGCCATCTTACCTGGCGTACTTTCCAGTGATCAGTGTATAATTTTGTAGTTTTGAATGAGAACACAGTGAACTTAATTGTCATTCTTCAGAGGGCCCGAACCTCAACTAGTGTAGAATGACAATTCTAAGCCAGTTAGGATCTAGTCCAAAACACTGATACTCCACCATAAGGGAAACCTTAGTTAAGATCATCCTTTTGAAGCCTCTGTGTTGATAAAGAAATGATATGATCTGGTGCATAATAGTCATAATGCCTTTCCAGCTGTCACTGGGAAAAAAAAGAGCTTTAGAAAGTGTTTTAATTTCCTGCAATAAGTAGTCATTTAATTAAAGAACAAAAGTAACAGGAATCAAAAATGCTTGCAGCTGTGATTCTGTTAGACATTATATAAAAAAGAATGAAATTATAATACATTAAATTAGTTTTTAGAACATGAACTTAAGTGTTTTACAAACTAATTGTGGTAAGTTCAAAATGTCTTGTCAACATAATACTGAATGACAGTGTGTCATGTCCGTTTATGTCAGAGGCCTTGGAATGGTAAAGCCTGTACATGCACAACATCTCCTTTTCCAAGATAGACTGCAAAACAGTTTAAAGCAAGTGTTAAAGGAGAGTAGTAGGGTCTTTCAAGTAGCTTTGCTTCAGTCTTTTTCAGCAAATCATCCCACTCCACAGGCCATCACTCTTCTGACTTCAGAGCGAAGTGCGTCTCTGGTGGATCTTTCTGTAGGTAAGTGCTCCAGAAACCTCATCTGCAGAGTCCTTCTTTCACATAAACATCAAGGTATCCTGGACTGAACTTTAGGGAAAGACTTATGTATTCCCTGATGTGTGTTCAGCAGCAATATCAAAAAGTAAAGACAGATTCTTCTCAGAAGAAAATTTCTATGGCCTGTGAAATCTAGGAGAGAGAAAGAGACCATTTTCAAACCACATTGAAATTAAAAAAATTATAAACAGTTGTAAGAAAAACTATGTTAACAAAATATACTTTTTAAAAAAACATTATTTATTGTGTTTAAAGGTTCAGTAACAGAATTGAAGAATATTAGTGATTTTAAGTTTTAATTTTTACCACCTGGTTTCCACACATGCCATGACTAGTGCAGCGAGTCCTAAGGGCCCAGCCTAACCAATTGGCACTTATGTGGGAATGGACGTGCATATATAGGGGTGGGGATGATTGTGGGTGTTTTTCCTTACACCATAGTTTGTCATCGGTACAAATATTCCTTCTTGTGCAGTGATCTTATTTTGTAAGAGCTGAGCAATGTTGAGCTGATGCTTTGGAAAATGCAAGGATGTGCTGTTGGTTAAATGTACGATAGTCTTAAGAGTCTGTCTGGAACAGCTCTGTAGGCCTGTTCTTTTGGCTGAGATACCTAACTAAAGTCCCAATTGTTTGGGACTACCCTTAGTGCTAATTGTAAATTTTAAGCCTGTTTACTGCTAATATCCTGAACAAATTTCAAACTTCATCTACTTAAATTCCCCAGGTAGCCTCAATTAGAGCAGGTTTGTCTCACTTTCAGACAAAAAAATAAAGGCTAGCTGCATTTTAACTATTTCCCAATTTTTCATGCCATTAATGCAGTGATGTTCTGCCATAAACATTCAGTCTGAATCCTATAGGGCCCTTTTAACACTAACAGTTGTGTGAACAGTGTAGAATTATTGATGAACNGAGTCTGAATCCTATAGTGTTAAAAGGGCCCTAACAGTGTAGAATTATTGATGAACATTGCATTTACGGCTCAAGTGTATTTGCCTAGACCATCTTTACATTGATATCCAAGGTTCAGTTAAGCTGGAATTCATTCCAGATTCAGAAATAAGCATGGAAATGTGGGCCCAGGCACTGGTGAATTGAGCCTTCCAAAGACTGCACACCACGTTCGTCAGTGCAAACTTGAGCAGCGAGCACACCTGAGGATGCTCTCAGGCACAGCAAGAGTACACTGTGCTCCCAGCAGCTGGGTTTGCTCAAGAGACCTTTCAGAAATTCTAGGAAATAACTGGTAGCTGTTTCAGTCTTTAACTAACAAGTCTTTTTGCAAGTAAAGGATGGTTGTGGAAGCAGCATCTCTTTTCTTCCTGCTTAGAAAAGGGAAATGGATGTTTTCGTATTTGCTTAAATACAGAACCTGCCAGTGCTGATGTATGAAGCAAACACTAGACTGATGAGGTTCACACTGGCCCAGCCACGCAGAGAGGGACTGGAGGAGTGCAAACCAGTTCTCTCTCCTGACACCTCCCTGTTGGACTGGGAGGTTGTACTTCCAATAGCAACTGGACTGACTCTCAAGTGATCCATATATCTACAGGCTGAATCCATTTGAACAAACCTGATCAGAACAAATGCATTTCTTTGGGCATTATCTATGTCTACTACATGTGTGTGACAATAAGCTTGCGCAAGCAAGTACATTTAATTCAAAAACCTTTTTCTAGTGCATTAAGCTGTCTACTTTAAAAAATCAGGGGGTTGGGGTTTTTTTCCTGTTATACACTGTGTTTATTTTTTTGCCATAGCTATTGAATCTTCAAGGCCAAGAATGCAAGCTGAGTGGTGATCGGGAGGTCTGGGGGCTTCTCCGTGTGCGCTACCCAAAGCATCAAAAAAAAAAGTAAAAGCCAGGTTCTGAACAGGAAGAGAAATACTTCCATTTTCTTCTAAAATAAAGCTTCCTTTGTATTTTCTTCTCCCACATCTAGGACATAAGAGCAAAATCTACAGATAGAGGACTCAAGTAGGCTATTTTTAGCAAGCTATGGAAATAAGCAGCTAGAAAACTGACCTTGTCAAATGTTTGCTTGACGCATGTACCTCCATTTCATTACTTTTGTATTCATTTAGCTCTTTCCGAATTGCTGCCTAGGAATTGAAAACAGAAGAAGGTTTACAAATGATTTAGTATTTATAAGCATTGTAAAATATTAGACTTGCAGAGCACAACAGGAGTTTTCTAACATAGAAGTTACTGGCCATAGCAAAGAATAGTGAGACAGTGTTTGTTTATGCTCTGAAAATGCGAGATTAAGGTACTCCTTGACATTCATAGGGAGCAGGAAAGGAAATGTTTGCATGTTTAGAAACATACTGGATGGTATTTGCATGCCTGGGACAAAACTTCCAGTCTGAGGGCAAATGTTAATACTGTTATTGGCTGGAAATGTTTCTGAGTTGCAACTGTGAAGCATTAAGGCAGATTGTAGCCACATTTTTTTTTTCCTGTCAGTTGATGGGCTGGGTAGAAGCCTGCTTAGTGCTACATAAGCATTTTTATTAACCACGTTTTTGATGACACTATACATTGGTCAGCGTGGTTTCAGTATAAAAAGTCAACAGTAACATTTACAGAGATGGAGTGTCCCAGAGGTTAAATGTCTTTGCAGAATCTAATGTATCATTATTGACAAAGCAAGTAGGAAGCAATAATACGTCATTTTAATTAAATCAGTACCTTATCTGCTGCTGATAGTCTTGTCCATGGTTTATCTGCTCGCCTGTCATAGTCCTGTGCTTTTGCCACTTCCACATAATCACTGAATCGAATCAGGATTTTTCTGTCTCTTAGTTCATCAACTGTAGGTCTCTGGTTAAGCTGTATTAAATAGTTATACAAAACAAAGACGGTGTTATTAACTAACATATCAATAAAACATCTCAGCTTAATGTGCCTTTACACAGGTGGAGAAAGAACTCAACCCTTGGAAATTCCAGGGAAATATTCAATCCTTTAGAGGATCATTGGTAGAGTTGTGATGGTTTAAATGCAGTTGTGGGCTACAGCACGGCGGCTTTATAATGGACAAAAGAGGAAAATGTTTTAACCTAGATACTAATAAGTTTAGTTTACGATACGTAAAAGAATCATAATGAATTTATTATCATCTATGTATAATATCATACATTGTAGGGGTTTTCTGCTACAGCCAGCAGTAGANCTATGTCTACTACATGTGTGTGACAATAAGCTTGCGCAAGCAAGTACATTTAATTCAAAAACCTTTTTCTAGTGCATTAAGCTGTCTACTTTAAAAAATCGGGGGTTGGGGTTTTTTTCCTGTTATACACTGTGCTTATTTTTTTGCCACAGCTATTGAATCTTCAGGGCCAAGGATGCAAGCTGAGTGATGATCAGGAGAAGGTCTGGGGGCTTCTCAGTGTGCGCTAACCAAAGCATCAAAAAAAAGTAGAAGCCAGGTTCTGAACAGGAAGAGAAATACTTCCATTTTCTTCTAAAATAAAGCTTCCTTTGTATTTTCTTCTCCCACATCTAGGACATAAGAGCAAAATCTACAGATAGAGGACTCAAGTAGGCTATTTTTAGCAAGCTATGGAAATAAGCAGCTAGAAAACTGACCTTGTCAAATGTTTGCTTGACGCATGTACCTCCATTTCATTACTTTTGTATTCATTTAGCTCTTTCCGAATTGCTGCCTAGGAATTGAAAACAGAAGAAGGTTTACAAATGATTTAGTATTTATAAGCATTGTAAAATATTAGACTTGCAGAGCACAACAGGAGCTTTCTAACATAGAAGTTACTGGCCATAGCAAAGTATAGTGAGACAGTGTTTGTTTATGCTCTGAAAATGCGAGATTAAGGTACTCTTTGACATTCATAGGGAGCAGGAAAGGAAATGTTTGCATGTTTAGAAACATACTGGATGGTATTTGCATGCCTGGGACAAAACTTCCAGTCTGAGGGCAAATGTTAATACCGTTATTGGCTGGAAATGTTTCTGAGTTGCAACTGTGAAGCATTAAGGCAGATTGTAGCCACATTTTTTTTTTCCTGTCAGTTGATGGGCTGGGTAGAAGCCTGCTTAGTGCTACATAAGCATTTTTATTAACCACGTTTTTGATGACACTATACATTGGTCAGCGTGGTTTCAGTATAAAAAGTCAACAGTAACATTTACAGAGATGGAGTGTCCCAGAGGTTAAATGTCTTTGCAGAATCTAATGTATCATTATTGACAAAGCAAGTAGGAAGCAATAATACGTCATTTTAATTAAATCAGTACCTTATCTGCTGCTGATAGTCTTGTCCATGGTTTATCTGCTCGCCTGTCATAGTCCTGTGCTTTTGCCACTTCCACATAATCACTGAATCGAATCAGGATTTTTCTGTCTCTTAGTTCATCAACTGTAGGTCTCTGGTTAAGCTGTATTAAAAAGTTTTACAAAACAAAGACAATGTTATTAACTAACATATCAATAAAACATCTTCTTCTCAGCTTAGTGTGCCTTTACGCACGTGGAAAAAGAACTCAACCCTTGGAAATTCCAGGGAAATATTCAATCCTTTAGAGGATCATTGGTAGAGTTGTGATGGTTTAAATGCAGTTGTGGGCTACAGCACGGCGGCTTTATAATGGACAAAAGAGGAAAATGTTTTAACCTAGATACTAATAAGTTTAGTTTACGATACGTAAAAGAATCATAATGAATTTATTATCATCTATGTATAATATCATACATTGTAGGGGTTTTCTGCTACAGCCAGCAGTAGATTGTCTGTGTAAGGGTTTCAGGACTGGGCCCGTTGTAAGAATTTCAATTTTGCTTTAACAAGTTATCTGCATATTTGGCTTTTAATTCCAGTAGGGGTTCCTAGGAACAGAACAGTAACAAGATATAGTTCTGATTCTGAGAATACTGGAAATGCAAAGTGAAATCTCTTATGGGAGCACACCTGGTGCTCAGCAGGGAGTCGGCTCTGCTGCTGATTGCTGCAAAGAATAGACTGGTCCTTCTTTAGCAATGTAGTTGCAAAATACGCATTGCACACGCAGATACCCATTTTCTGATTTAAATTTTATATGTAAATATTCTACTAAGTCTCCTGTAGCTGAGATAAGGTAGATATTTTTATAGTTCATGTTACTAGATACCACTATCTGCACCTTGCTGAGAAGGACATAAATTAAGGGAGGTTTTGTGCTGATGTCTTGGTAACTTTGCTAAATTTCTAATAGAAGGTATTGCATGATTTTACCTTTCTTGTCAGTCTCTGTTTGATTTCTCTTCTTTCTTCCTGTTCTGTTTGATCGTTTCGTTCTGTGGAGAATACATAAAAAGATTACTTTCCTCATGAGGAGGATGGCTCTTTTTCCAAAAAGTTCCAGACAATACAAATCAAGGCTCAGAAGAGTTAGTAGCTGGTTCTTAGCTGTGTGTTTTATCAGTTCAGTCCATCTCTACTGGAACAGCTACATCTTTGTAAGGACTGGGGCCAGTGTCAGCTTTCCCTGTGCGCTAACCTCCAACTCCAAGGAGATAACGGTGACCACAATAACCCTCCAATTCTGTAAGCTTTAGAAGGAAAATAAAAATATTCCATAGTTAATAATGCTATTTTTATTCTCCATATCGCTGGAGCCATTCATTGCTGTTAAGATGCTGAAAAGACTTATTGCAGCAGCTCCAGGGAAAGTATGTTCTTTCTTGTATAACCTTATTCTCAGGCCACGTCTTTAGATGGTCACGCTGCTACAGTATTTATCTGTGACTTGCATGCTTTTTCTCTGCTATTCAGGATTCGCCACTGACATTGGAACCTCTTTATCCTCGCGGGGTTTTCTTCTGTAGTGCTCTATTCTAACCTAAGCCAGCTTGCTTTTGTGTGTTGTGCCTATTAGCATTCAAGCCGTGATAACTCCTACACGCTGGATCTAAAAATAGACTAGAGTGCTGTAACACTGTGTGAAATATATCCTTTGCCTTGGGAAACGACTTAATGGCGTTTCTATTTCTAGTACTATCTGTTACTAAATTAAAGCATGAGACCACGACCTGTACAAAGCTGAAGACCTAGAGAAAAAATGTTTAACCATTCTGGGATTCTCAGGATACGACTGTGAAGTTAATTATGCTACTTGCATTAGGTATTTCCAGTGTTAAAGCGCACACGTGATTTTTTTTCAATACATCTCAAAAAGGCACTAGCACTGCAGATGATTTTCCAGGATGATATTTTTAGTAATGAAGTATTCTCCTCCGCTATTTTTTAGGCTCATTAGATTACGAGGAAATATCTATTTAAATAACATAGTAGTATATAGCCACAACTGGCTGTAGTAGAATGAAAATGAAATGAATCTATAACGCTGTGACGTGCTCTATTACAATTCAGTGGCAAGGCACATAAATTTAAAAGAGACTAGGTCAGCTAAAATTAGTGCTGCCAAGGATGAGCAGCTATTTAAGTCTGCAAGGTTTAAAAAGAGAACAGGCTTTGAAAAGTAAGGTGTATTCTAAGAGAAAGACACACCTGCCAGCATGTACTAAAATGCTTCATTCAGTTTTAATTCATCCCTTTTAGAGCAGAAATTCATACATATATATGTATGTATGTATGTATATATTAAAATAAGAGAATTTTCTATGCTATAGTACCTTTTTAAGACCTGTGGTATGCACTGAGGGAATTCTTAAATAGAAACAAATACACATTTCTGATTAGAAGATGCTTTTCCAAATATACCATACATCTCTAGTGACCCATTTCTATGAGACATTGACTCAGGTTCAGTGCTTACTTCCAGCTTCAAGAAATAAAAGGAATAGTTGCTTTAGAAAAAAATAAACCAAGATTTAATGCACAATGGTAGCAAAGGACATTATAAGTCTCAGGTGTTATTGCAGAGGCAAACCACTGAGATTTTCCCATCAACATCGCTCTGTCCACACTGAGATCCATTCATTACTGAGCGCTGGTTTTATAAATCTCAGCAGAGCGATGCTCCCAATTATGAAGTGGCATGCGCAGAACAGTAATTCTTTTTACTGCTCTGTGAGTTATTTGGGGAACTCTTAGCTGCGCGTGACACTATAACAATTCCCTATGTTAAGAATGAACAGGGGATTGCACAGTGTGATTTAGCAGATGCTGCCTTCTTGAACGTGAATGTCAGCTCTCGACTGAATACAGGAACCCCACATATGAACATCTGGGTCGTACCTATTCTTTTCATGCTTTGTGGTAAATCAGCTGTGTTTATGCAGTTACAGTAAAGTACTTAGAAAATCAACAAAACTGTAAGAAAGTGTTGGCTTTAAGTTTTCTAAGCATTGCTTCTCTCTCAGAGCCATCTCCTTACAGGAGAGAAGTTGTCACTTTCTTTTAATCTTACCAAGATTTGTTTTACAACAACAGTAGTTGCGCTTAGGCACTTGCAATATGCTTCTCATTTTGATAGAGTTGTACAGATGTGGATTTTTAGTTCTTAAAACAGCTTTGGGGGTAGTATTGCTTCTGTTAGCAGTATGTACTGTGAACATCAAAGAAGCTAGGAAACATGCAGCTCAACTGCACCGACCCTTGAAGCCTGGAGGAGGTTGTAGTGGTTGCACTGAAGGGCATTTATCCTGCTCCAGCTTTGCATGTCAGCCCCAGTCCAGGTGCTTTTAAAGTCCGTAACAAGAATGTCAATATCCTTATTTATAAGAAGAGACTTTACTAATTTCCACATTCACTCAAACCCAAGACTGGAGTTGTTTCTTTCTAGCCTTTTGAGATTACAACTGGCACAGCTAAGTGATGACCTGAGCTCCCTACAAGCCACCTAGCTTTTTATATAACAAAAGAGGTAAATAAAATAGAAGTGGTTCTGAGCTCAGCTGAACCTGTATAAAGCCTGAGCGGCTGAGGTCAATAAATTTGTTCCATGCTGGGAGCTCTTTAAATGAGATACAAATGTAGACCAGTGCGTTTAGCTGGCATTCAGGAAATATCTTTAATTCTGCTTTAGCTTCTTTCTGCCTTATCTCTCTCTAAGCTCATTATATGAATGCATTCAAACTTTTTTATTATTAAAGCTGGTCAGTTTAACCCAGATTAAGGATGTAACCCACACACTTCAAAAAGTAAACATAAAGGAACAGATTTTTTTTTCAGTAGAGATCAGCTCTTCCTTCACCAAGAAAAAAAAAAAGAAGAGACAGGTTTTCAGAGATCTTAGGTACTAAAGTCTGGCCCCACGTATTTCAGAATGTTGGGTGACTGCTCCTTCCTGTCTCTCGAGGTAGATGACAGGTGAAGTTAGGCCAAATTAATCCATTCCTATTTGCAAAGAATGTGCCCTGTTTCTCATTTAGGTATGTCTATGTTGCATATATCTAGTTTTACCATGTGCAATGTATACGTTGGAGCATACGGATAAATGGAAGTTGACTATGGAATTACTTTGTGTTAAAACCAAAATGAAATCTTTGATAACTTCAACAGCAAAAGCATAAGATTTTTTCAGTTGAGCTACTGAGAACGTTCTGAGACATCAGATTTTAGTAACAAAACGTAGACGACTCTTCCTAGCAAATTACAATCACATTAATAATTAAATATTAATTCAATAGCATAGGCAGCATTGCTTGTGTGACATAAACTTAGGAGGCTTTCTGGTTTATACTTGTTTAATGAGAAACAAACTTTGGTCACGTTGTTTAGTGTTGAAAGAAAAAAAGAACAGACCATGAAAATAACAGAAGAAATATACTTTCCCTTTAAGCAGACAGCTTCCCCTTTCTCCTGTCTGAGACCCATAGTGGGGACAATTTCAAGGCGCACTTTCACCTCTCCCCTAACTTAGAGGATTCCCAGAACTTGCAAGGGAAGGGATTACATTCATCACTTGTTTGATCCCCAGGTCAGAAGACCAATCTTTAGGAAAAGCGTTTCTGCCTTGTAGTCATCTGAGAAATGTTGAGAACATACCCTTGTGGCAGCACCTGTAACAGGATTGTCCCTCCAATAACTAATATCTCAGAGTAAGCTTTCTTTGACTCATCTTTGGGAAGTTCAGTAATAATATAAACCAATGGACTTGCTAGGAGAATCACATCTCTGTAAGGACACTTTCTCCATTCCACTTTAGCCTTGGTGATACTCAGTGTAGGGTTTGCCATGACAGCCCACATCTTGAAAATCATTGATCTAATTCTCACTGCAGTGTTTGACACTAAGATTGTGTTCCCTCTTAGACATCCATAATGGTGTAATCAGAATGAAAATTAATTGAAAGCCAAAATTTGAACAAGTCTCTCTTTTCTGTACTAAATTGCATGCCTTTATCAAGTTGTAAATTGTGATTCCTGCAGTATTGAAACCTAGGACATGTGAAAAACTAAAACTTTTACATACAGAAAATCATCCCAGTGAATTAAATCATCTATTTAAAACGAATATGTTCTAGCAATGCAATCACTGTTTTCAGCACACACACACACAAAATACTTCAGAAAATAAAAAATACTCACGTTTAAGTATATTTCTTCTTTCTAGCTCCTCAACAGCAGGTCTTTGGCTGAGTCGCCTGCGGAAAAACACCAAAATCACATTTTGTACCATGCCTGTTCTTTAGAAAGTCTGCAGTGTTCTGAGTTCTGGTTGCTGTTTTCTCAGGGAGGGGGTCTACAGATTCCCTCCTCAGGACTCGGGAAGAGAAGAATACAAGAATCCTGACACCATAAAGCTTTCTTATTTTCCCAAATGTCAGCAATGCAGGCAGAAGTTCTCTAGTTTGTTCTACTGTCAGTGAAATGCTTCTTCAGAACGTGCATCCTTTTCACCATACTTTCCAGACGGTCGGTTGAAAGCAGCTCTCCAACAGTTAAATTCACTTGTGAGGGGTATTTAAGGCAGTTATTGAATGAGTTTCACAGTGATCTTCTGTAGCTATCACGGCTTCTATGTTTTAATCTCGCGTAGCAGCAGGCTTCCTTTTTTTCGAGTAACACCAGTGCTGCATCCTCACAAAATGCAGACTTGCCAGAAATAAAGCTTTCCCGTGGTTTCCGACTACACAGCTAACAGACCAATCCAGCAGCTCTCCTGCCTGCTGAATAGAATTCGTGTGCTGCTCACAGCCTCATGCTGTCTGAACAGAGTGTCTTGTGCGGTTCTCACCTCCCCTTTTTAGTAGTGCTGCTTCGGGATTGAGTCTTCAAATCATATGATCAGTACCGTAGTGATTTTATTCTGCATACTAAATGAGACTTCCCCATGAGACACTGCTAATATCTGCAGAGAATCTCAGGTAATTGAAGCCCTCCCCTAGGCAGACACACACACACACACGCTGCATTTGTGAGCTTTCAAGTAATAATCCAGCAAACAGATCAGAAAGACTTTATGATGCTTTCTGGCCTGCATTCTGGCAACGTTAAGGATTCTCATCGTCTCCCCTCTGGCAGATGTTGCCAAGCCAGAGATGAAGTTACAGAGACAAAGAAATACTCAGAACAGGGACCACAGTACAAACCACTGCTGCAGTAGTTAGCCTTCTACTGTATACGGGAAATAAAGGAATGATTATAAAGTGATGCTATAACAAAATCTACATTTTATTGAATACTCAAGAGAGTCATTCAACAGACTGTAAATGAACCTAGAAAAGTACCCAATTCTTATTTCTTGTCTTGTGAGCCTTACCAAATATATCTTTAAAATCAACTCTCTACTCATGTGTTCGTGTGCCCCAAATATGAATGCAATTCCTTGTCCTTTTTTATTTTCCTTGTTATCACTGGAAAACCTCTCGCTTTTGGCAGCAGGAAGGCATCACAACTACGAGACCAGATTCCCACCAACAGAAAAGTCAGATGATGAGAACTTGTGCTTAGAAACATCTACAGCCATAACTCTTGTTTTTCCCATCTACCATTTCGAATCACCTAAGATTGTGCTCCCAGGCTCTGGATTTCTCTTTGGAATTGTAAGTCAGATACTGGAATGGGAATGGTGATGAAATGCCCTACTGAAGGCTTTAAACATGTACATTTAATTCCTGTTACCCTTGGAGTCCTCCTTCCCCTCTCATTTTCCTGTATGTCTCAGAAATTACACAACTCTGACCAGGTTTTGTTTGAAAGAGATTAATGTGCATTTTATAATATAAATCATAGGAATGGCTTATTCTGAGAGCTTATCTGCAAATGAAAGGTCCACCCGACCTGCTGCTCACATGCCTCCCTCTCAAACCCTTCTTAATTACAGCCTTTCCATGTGAGATTTATAGATTCTCCCAGAATCTATACAGTAGATTTGAGAGGCCCTTTATAAAATGGGGGATTAAAGGCCTAACAGAAATGATTAAAGTAGTATGAGAATGCAGATGTATATGAATGCTCTGTATATTTATATATATATATAGCTATAATGTGTATGCTAGTTAATTACTTAAAACCCTGTTTCCCTTTTGGTTTTGGTAAGTGCATAATAAGTACATGGTAGGTACCCACAGATTTCTGTGCACACCCTCAGCTTTAACCCCCCCAGAAGGAAAAGGTGCAGACATACAGTGTATTTACACACCAGATGATGTTGCATTTTTTCGCCCCCTGAGATTTTCAGAGATACCAACCGCACTTCCAAGGTTTTTGTCATAGTCACAAAACCTGATGTGGGCTTTCCTTCAAAATACAGCTCTAGCAGGATTTTGAGAAGCTGAGAACAAAAACATCGAATGCAGTGGAAGTCACGATCAAAAAATGACCAGTGGCAAAACTACTGAATTATTGCTACTAAGATGTAGGGACATTTTCTTTCCATCTATTTTTTGCTTTTGAGGAGAAGCCTCTCTCCTCTCTCTGCCCAGAAACCCCTTTCATTTGCTTTCCTTGCAGCGAAGGTGAGGGACTCCAGATGCCCCCCGCAAGGGCTGTTGATTGCAAGGAGCAGCAGCCGTGTGAGCACAACCCAGCCAAGTGCACAAGGGTTGGCAGGGCCACACATCTCTGCTGCACTGGGTAAATCAGGACATGGGAGGCCCCTTCTGCAGGAGGGTCTTTTCTACATCCAGAGAGGAGCGTGACTGCTTGCTGAGTGTGCTGCCCTACCCAGTCACCTGTCATAGCAAGAAAATAGTTGCTGCTGTGGGTATTTACTGGGCTTGTCTTTCCCATATCGCTCAACACTTTGAGAGGATTGAGGAGGGTGCTTCATGCCCCCACAGGGTTTGAAGCAGGTCCACACTCCCAGTTTCCTCAGAACGGGACTCACGGTCCCCCTTAGCCCCACCGATTTCCTCAAAACCCACCTGGATCCAGATAAGGACACACACAGTTCTGAGAGCTCCTGGCCAGACAGCAGCTCCACGTAGCACAGGGAAAAACACAGGTTATCCCTGTGAAAGATGCACATCCCACTTGAAGGAAGCCTTTAAGTAAGAAACTGTTCCAGGTGAGTTTGTGCCTCTGTGGTTCAGCTGTTCTCTGCACACCAGGGGGCTTCACATGCTCTCCTGAGCAACAATTGTGCCATTTGGGGTATTGATTTCATATTTTTCTCTGAAAACCCCCTGTGCACTGAGCTTGGTGAGGTTCCTCAGAAGGCACCGTCTGGCCCTAGGGAGAAGCAGCACCACAGCCTTGAAGCATCACCATGCCCAGGGACATCCAGCCTGGGGAATGGCAGCCAGCTCTCCTCACACCCTTGTTGGGCAGTGCAGGACAGGAAGAGGGGACTGAGATTAAGGTTCTAGAAAAGGGATGCTCAGATCCCTCACATTTAAGTGAAATGGACTCCAGCTGAATAACAATGACCAGCAGCTGCTCCACAGCAGAAGAGCCGGGGTGTGATCCCACAGGATGACACAGACCTGCCTTGAAGGAGCCCTTGTGAAGGCTAAAAAACTCCACTGGACTGTACATGATTTCCACAAGATTTGCTCAGAGAGGATTTTGTATGATAGAGCCGCAGGCCATTTTGAAGCAGAGTCCTGGCATGTTCCCGGTGGTGATCAGCAAATTCCCTGCACCTGAGGGTGGGCGGTTGCAGAGCTCCAGGTGGGGAGCTGCCTGCACCCAGCCTGGCTGCTAAACTGCTCCATAACTCTGGCTGGAGGAGCTGCTGGAAGGTCTGAGGTGGGCACGAGGCTCCAGTGTGGCTGTGACATGGACGGGTGAGTCTTGTGTTTCTGTTTCTACCACATAGGCGTCCCCTCGGTGAGACCACAATCAGCTCTGCTAATGCAGTGTGCTGCACAGTAATGGCTTCTTTTTAGTTGATTTAAATTTGGATTTGGATTCCCTCCTTGCTTTTGGGAAGAGCATCCAATTAATGCTGTTGCATTCTCGGGCAATATTAAAATCTAGGCTTGTGTGGTTTTTCTGGTGTTTGCTGAAACAGGAGTGCTCCCTCTGAGCACCTCTGCAGGGCCAGTCATTCCTCAAAAGACCTTGAACCTCCCTTGAAAACTCTCAAGTAATTTGCACACTTGTAGCACCTCTGTGCAGATCTCTGTGGTGTAAATGCATGGACTGTCATTGGTATCATCATGGTCTTGCGTTAAGAGTGTCTGCTCCAGGAATTTGCTTCTCTGTTAGCTTAAAGCAAAGGATGCCGAGCTGAACCTGCAGCACCTCAGCTGAGGTGACTGAATCTGCTGTGGGGAATCTGAGCAGAACTAGAGGCACAAATATTGCTCCTCTATAAGTGTTCAGAGACAGTTCAGACAGAGTTTGCTGTATGGGCACCAGTGATGCTGCAAGTTTGGATAAAGACTAAAATCTGGGTATTTTCTTATAATGTTAAAGCGGTCATCCTAGTTCAGAGGGAAACAGGGACAAAGGGAGTGTGAACACAGGGCACTATGCAGCTGTTTCTTAAGTTCAGAAAAATAATAGTTTATGTGTTATTGTTGTTCTATGCAAAGTGTGCCTAACCCTCCAGGCACCAGGTGATCTTCAGTTGTTTGAAGTTTGGGGAGTATTCAGGGAGTATTCTCAGCTTACCTTTACAATATTTTCTGTAGTAATTTGGGCTCAGAAAGCTAAATGGATAAACTTAAATATTTCCATCTCTCAGAAGCCAAAGACTTTGTCTACTCCTCTGTCCTCTGCAGTGTTAACTCCTCAGGGTGAGAGGAGCAGGTCCTTGTGGGTTAGCTCAGTCACCTGTGGCTCACCCTGCATGTACAGCCATGTGTGCTCCTGGTCTCAAAGCACCCGGGGTGCTGAGAGTCTGCACATGGCCTCAAGGTATTTCTTTTCTCCTTGCAATGTGCACATGTAGATCCTGTGGTGTCCATGAGTGCTCCACGCTGGCTCCGAGAGGGACAATAAACCTGTGTGTGTCTGGCTGTTTCTTTTGACGTACATGTGTGGTGTGTAATTGTAGCAAAACAGGCTGCCCAGGGAGATAATGATTTCTGCCCTTGCCAACCCGTGGAGAAGTCTCTGTTGGCTGGTCTGGTGGAGTGGGCTGCAGCCCTCTGCCACGAGAGTCCAGTTTGAGGTCCTGCTAGTGAACGTGTTTGACTCAGGCACAAGTGCAGACACTGGAATTGGCTTCAAGGTGAAAACCACCAATTGCTCATCCCCTCCAGAGCAAGGTCACATGTTCCTGAGTACAATAACTCTCACACGTGCCTGTGACTACTGATCAATAGGTCAATATTTACTTCACGCTGTCAGATTGTCTCTTTCACATTCAAGGAATTAATGTCTTGGGAGCAGCATTACACCAAGGTTGATGGTATTGGACCTTTACAGGTGGCTCTGAATCCTTAGCAGTCAGAGGATTTGCATGTCGTTAGGACCCCAGGGGCTGCTATCAGATGGGCAATGAGTCAATACATCCTATGAGCAGGAGATGCTGCCAAGTTCTCTATCCTTAATCTTTGCAGCATCTGCTTTGTCCGTTGTGGGAACTGCGTCTCAGCAAAGCAACAGGAAGCTGCAGGCTTGCAGGTACGGGCACAGAACAGCTGATGAGAATCAAATTTGAAATGGGTACAGCCCCCCTGCGTGTGAATAGGGCTATGCTGACTTCCCAGCTCCTCTCACAGGTCTGCAGGCTCAGCTACCTGATAAGACTCTAGCAAGCTTCCAGCAGAATCCAGTGCAAAACAGCTTGTGTTCTTGTGGTGTTTCTTACCTGTCCCCGGCATGTGCTCCTTTATTTCCCTAATACATTTTTGCATAGAGTCTGCTGCACAGTATCTGTGACTATGATTGTCGTAAAACTGGATTTCTACAAAACTTTTGTAGCCACAGCCAAAAGACATAGTTTGGAATCCTGTTTCTGCTCTTGCTTGCTTAGATCCATGTGATCCTGATAATCTTCTACAAAGGGAGGGGTAGATCGTGTTGGCTTGGACACGTGCATGAGCCTGTGGATTCTGGACTGACAAGTGAGCAATCAATCCAGGCTTCAGTAAATGAGCTGTAGCCAGCAGCAATTGTATCGATTGTCTCTTCTGACAGGTGACTTCCCAGACAGAGTGGGAGGGAGAGTGGGAAGTGGGGACGATCCTTCTCGCAAGTGAGCTCTAGTCCAGGCAAAGGAAGGAGAAATGGAAGCGCCCTGTGCTTCCTCCTCATAAAGCAGCTTGTGTCTGCTGCCCATCAGGAGGCAAAACCCATGCCTCTTAAATTGGCATCCCTGTTACCAGAACATCATGTTCGATTCAACAAGAAGTTTATTTTCATCCTTCCTAAAAGTAGCTGTGAAGAGGATGTGTGCCAGGGCTTTGAGTCACCCACGCGCTGCGCTGTGGCAGCGCAGTACTGCTTGCACTGTACAATTATGGGTAGTAGTAAATCCTTGGTAGGAGGGACTTGCCTCTTACAGGCTGTACAAAATTAGAAGGCAGACACTGAGACATAAACTTGTTTCTACCCCAAGGTACTTCTGGAGCGTGTGAAAAGCAGTAGCTGAGTGACGTGCCAGTGTTTCCCTTAACAGGTTAAGATTAGCTGCTGCCATTCTCTGACAGTAAGAGGCTAAAGGGCCGTATGAGAAGGGCGAGAGGGTATGGTAGATTCTGCGAGCTGCATGCAAAAACTTGACTGTTTTAAAATTGCCACGTATTTATGTCTATATTCATTCATCAACTAGTTTTTGCATCAAATAAGAAAACTGCCTTTGGATGCCCAGAAGGCACTGGATAAATGAAGAGGCCATATGTGTTGCCTTAATTACATATCTTATTCATTTGTTTGGCCTTTAGTTCTGCCTGGACTTTCAAGAATGCAAATCAGCAAGAGTCCAGTTAATTATACTGTCCCTCATCTCCCAGGCAATTACAGTTGTCCATCATTATAATTTCATAGAATCACCAGGTTGGAAGAGACCCCCCGGCTCATCAAGTCCAACCATTCCCACCAATCTCTAAACGATGTCCCTCAGCACCTCATTCACCTGCACCTTAAACCCCTGCAGGGAAGGTGAGTCTACCACCTCCCTGGGCAGCCTGTTCCAGTGCCTAACGACCCTATTTCTATTATATATTTTCTATGATATGATAATTTCTATTATATAAGCCCTGAGATGGGGAGTTCAGATTTCAGTCTGAATGGAAACTCCATACCTGCCCAGCGTGATCCTTGTATCATAACCCACTGTCCCTGAACAACCTCCATCCTTTTGACAGCTTTGCTGTTGCACAGTGTTACTCAGTGATAAGCACCGTGCAGGCTGAAATAAACCAGCAGAGCCAGGATCTAATTATGTGAGAGGGTTCAGATGGTGAGGGCTTTACAGTAATCACTGTTTTCGCCACCTGTAAAAGTCCCGCTGCATTTGACCTTTGGTTTCATAGTTTACTTGGTGTGTGAAGAATAAAGGCCAGACACTGCGGGACAGCAGAGCCTTTCTCTTGGTTCAAAGGCCTGCTAAAAAGTTCAGTGAAGACACTGAGCGTACTACCATGACCTCCAGGAGGCTTTTGCTTTCATATTTCTCTCAACTTGCAGTTAAGGACTCTTGGGGGACGCTGTGACACATCCCAGGACTGAGATAACACAAGGGTTTTCATTTCCAGTTCAGCTTTTTGCTAACAAACAAGAACTCACACGCCTACATTAGGGTATAAATGTAATAATAGCTGCTTATTTGAGAACAGGAGCTTTGTCCTCTCCCTTCCATCTGCTCCCCCAACCTGTGGTTTAACATTACTGCTAGATAGTGGATCTGTCCTGTTGGTAATGGAATTAGAATATTTAGTCACTAGAGTGACAAAACTACAACTGGTTATTCATGCTCTGAGTTTGTAGTTTGAGTGTTTCTTTTGGAAGCAGTGTCAGTGTGAGCAGCTCTACCACTTGATCTTGCTTCTGCTTTGCCTTGCAGCAGGGCAAGGAGCTGGTTTGGGGAATACATTCAAGCTAAAAATAGCTCAGCAATGAAAACTGCTGAAAGAACATGCTCTTCAAATAATAGTACAAGTGGTGCAGACTCCCAGTGCAATTCCTCCACCGAGGACTGATGAGAGCTTAAGGCTGCGTATTAAAATGTATGTTGAAGGGTCTTCCAACCGAAACAACATGCTGGTTATGATCTGGGTCGCACTGTGCAGGTCACTGAAAATGGTGAATAATATTTCTCTGCAAAAGCAATCGACTTCTTTTTTCTATTATTTTTTCCTCTGAAGCAGGAGTAAAACTCTGGAGCCCTATGTTCCCACGCACATACAAAAGCAATGTCACATATCTCAGATTTGGGCAAATTGAGAATATTGTGGGCTTGATGCTTAAGGACAAGCAAACAAAATCAATTGCACAAATCCCAGGGTTTTAGTTCTATCCAATTATGTATGTATTACAATCATATTATTTAAAATAAAGACATCTGCCACTGCTGAAGTGATACTAAAATCAACTCCAATAGCAAGTTCTGGAGCAACAGCAGGGAATCTGTCAATCACTAGTAGTCCAGAAGCAAATCTTAGCCCAGTGGTGGGGGCTGCCTCTTCACTGAGACTTTCCATTGCTCCTAGTGAAGCAGATGTACGCTCCTGAGTGCTTATGGAGTAATGATACATACACAAAAGGAAAAAAGAAAGAGAGAAAGAAGGAAAAAAGTTAGGTTTGAATGCCTAATACAGTGCTTGTGCCTGATCTCCTCCAGGGAGACTGAGGCAGGGCTGCCAGACACCCCTGAGCCCTGTAAGAAATGAAGTGTCTATAGGCTCACGGCTCAACTTGCTGGGCAGCCAGGAATGCAATTTCAGCCACCGCAGTCAGAGGGAATAGGGACAGGAGGACAGAAAGACACATCAGTTTGAACTGTAGCACTGGCTACATTTCAGAGTCCATCAAACAGAGATGATGTACACAGATAGAAGCATCCCCAGGTGTCCTGAATTCAGCTAGGATGCTCTCACTGTTGCACAGCAAGCGTTAAGATCTTGCGATACTGTCCACTTAACCTATAAACAGTTGTCCCTACCAACAGATGCCACTGCGATGTACAACTGTAGGATTTGGGTCACTGGAAGAAACCACAGCTGGATTTGGAGAGAGCAGACAAAGGAATATTGGTATGCATGGCTTGTCAGCCTGCCTCTGCTGGCTAAATGTAAATTCTCCTCCACCTCCGCATTAAATGCAGAATGATTTGCGAATGACCATTCTTGCTGTCAGTATGAGCTGCTGAGAATTCCCCCCTTACAATATCGGCTCTAGAGAATACACTCCTCTGTTCCCTGTGACCTGTATTTTTACATAAGGAACCCTTTGGCAATCCACAGTTTGTGAACTGACAAATAAACATCTGCAGGCATATCTGCCATTGAAAGATGCTGCACAAAGCAACAGCAAGGATTTACCCCAGAGCTGGTGGCATCAAGCTGTGTGAGCCTGTTAACCCAGCAGCTTCACACCCTAACAGCAGCGGCCGTTGCACTTCACAAACTGGTTGCAATGCCAGGCTTTGAGCCAAGGGATAGCTTTCCTAATCACTGAAGTAAATCAAGGAAAATTAAGCGCTTTCTTGGCTTTGCGTAATCCCTAAAGAAAAAAAAAACTAAATGATAGTGAATCCTAAAGTTGCAATGGTTCCGGGATAGACAGTCCCTGCTGGGACCATATGTATGACTGCGCACCTGCTACCCAATTGCAGGAATCTCTCTGGGAACACTCTCCTTGGCAACGCGAGTACTTTCTAGTTCTCTCTTGTCACTCACCCACACAGCATCTCCAACGGGATGGGGTATCCCTGCCTTCGGATAGCATATCACCATCTGTTGTACTATTTTCTGTTTCGCCCATGCCTGCTATTGTTAGCCCAGTGCTTTTCAGCACGGAGCTAGACCAGCAGCTTGTCTTTGTGCTGGCATTAACCAAAACTGACCAGAGCCACGTAGCCTTTGCTCACAGCGTGCTCCAAATCCTGCTTCTTTACTGCTTTCTCAATCATTTTATTTTAATCTTTTACTTTTTTCAAAATTTCTCCTGAGGTTATCCATTGATTTTCAATGCAGAGCGTGTTCCTGCTATCAGTATGCAGAGGGAAATGAGAAATTCCATTGACAATTCAAAGATGTGGCTCAAGGACTCTGTAGGAGTGCAAGCTTCCCAGGTCACAATGACAGGAATAATCATGTATTTATAGTTATTTCGCCAGCAGATCTTGTAATGCTCTGCAAAGTCAGTCTGTATAGTTCTCTCTATTGTACAGAAGAGGAAAATGTGGCAAAGCGTCTTGTCTGGAAAACCAGACTTACAAACCCTCCAAGGATTTTATTCACTTCCCCTTGCAAATGATATTTTATAGAATCATAGAACAACCAGGTTGGAAGAGACCCACCGGATCATCGAGTCCAACCGTTCCTATCAAATTTTACTGACTCTGGTTTTCTTTCTTTTTAAACTGGGTTGTGTGAGGAGTAGGAGTTATAACTTGATACCACAGATCATGACACTGAGCGTTACAGACAGGCTGACTGACATGAAAATGCAGAGGACTTTAAATTAAAAATGTCATCCTCATTTTCTGTCTGCCCTTCTCCAAAGCTTTCGGGGACACTCCTTAGGTGCATTCAGAATCCTGTTATGGCATCAGAGGCTGCTGGCAAATTACAGTCAGGACAGAAAATTCTGAGCTTTTGAAATCTGTGTTCTTCAATTGAATAAAATTAAATAGGAATTTAATTATATAACATTTCTTATTGGCCCAGGCATTTAGTTTTGACATGACTGCTATGGTTTGTTGTGGTACAGCGTAAGCTCTCTTCTGCAGTGCAAGACTGTGACACAAAACATTGTGAGGTCTCCGTGTTCTTGGGAAAGGATTCAAATTTACCACCGCTGTGTCTCCTCAGAGCTGCTGTCTGGCTGCAAGGACAGGGGTGAGCTCTGCAGAGCAATGAGTAGCGGCAGTGAATTCATCAAAGCTAGAACAGGCTTCAATTTCTGCCAAAGACCTCCATCCTACACTGGTTTTCTAGGCATTTGTAGCATGATATTTTTCATTGCAGTTGACGCACAGCAAGTCACGGGTAATGCTGCATTGGAGGACTGTGCTTCTGGTCCACCAGAAAGTCCCTGCTAACCCTGAGCTTCCTGCCCTCGTGGTCCTTGTAGACCTCAGCTTGGTGTTTCCACCTATGATTCTCCATTATCTTTTCCCTTTACGTTGTAAACAGCCTGCAAGAAAGATTTCTGTAAACTTAATTGTACGATACCTATAAATACAACTTCCCTTGCCACATTAGTACTGGTTGGTTTAACATGTTTTTTTTTGAGAGGGAGGATTTTCCCCCTGTTGAGTAGTATTTAGAAGTACTGTAACCACTCCCTGATAATTACAATAATAAGGCTGCAGCACAGCCTGGCCAGAACGTGGCTTTTGCAGACGCCCTCAAATTAGCCTGATCTCTTTGTAATAGACCAGCTGCCGTTTGGAGAGACTGTGAGATTCTCTCTTGCTCTTTTTTTGAAAAAAAAATCATTTCTGAAAAATATATGAGGTATTAATTCATTCAAAATTTAATTTGCTTAATGAATACCATCGTCTCAAGTGAATGACAATGGTTGTTCATCTGTGAGCCACGTAGGCTTGAATTTGAAGGCTTTTTTTTCAGTGGGGAGGCACTTGGTTGCTTCTTTCTGGACAAAGGAGTATTTTGTATAGTTTTAACAGAACAAAATGTCACATCTTTGTGCAACAGTGGACCAATTAGATTGAAGTAACCTTTTTCTAGTGGGATTTAAGACTCGGATTTTACCAATGTGCTAGTTCATCAAGCAGGTGTGTTTCCTGCTTGCCTGGATACTGTCCTCTGCATAAATGCTCTTTCAACAGAAGGAGATCCTCAGCCTCCAAAGGCGTTGTCTGTTTCTTTTTCATTTTGCTGGATAAATACTTGAGCAGGGACTGATAAATCTGGGAGTTCTTTATCTTTTGGTGTGTTATATGCAACAGATGATGAAAAAGATAAAATCTGTCAGTGCTTTCCAGGAAAAAAATCAGTCTTCAATGTCTGGAGAGATGAAGGAAGTGTGCTGGCCACTTGGATGATTTAACTGTCCTGACAAACAGACACTGAAGGAAACTTGCAGTGTTCTGTTTGACCCAAGAAGTTCCCAAGTTACACAAAGTAAACAAGAAAACCCCACAAGACCTGATTATACAGCTGCAGCTTGTCAGGTGGGCACAGGCAATGGAATAAGAAATACTCACTTAGAACTACATTTTAATAATTGATATGACTGTGCAGTATTTATTAAGTAGCTCTTGATTAAAAAAACACCCTACTTCTGTTCTGACCCATTTTCTTTCCTTCCCTGTCCTTGTTTTCTAAATACTTGTTTCCTTGATTTTTTTTTCACCCCCCTTGCTTTCTCTAAGGTTATTTCACAAAAGTAGAAACTGTGTAGACTGACCCAGTTTTCCTGTGTGAAAGCAGCAAGCCCAAGCCTCTAATTCCTGGGAGGAATTAAAATCTTGAATGAACAAAGCTAGAAGTTGTACTCAGAGCCGCAGGAGAAGGAAACTGTAGTAGCTCTTAACAGTATTTGGTGAGCCAGCAACTGTTAATTGCAGTTTCCTTGCATCACGTGTGGCGAGGCAGTTCTTGGAAAAGAATCCAAAACCGTGCTGGAGCTCTTCACACAAAGGTGCAGATGACTCATCTGACAACAGCGTCCCATAAATCAGTGATAACGTAGTACTGTGGTGCAGCCACATGCCCTCCAGGTTTGGCGTGTGCAAATGTGACTGCAGAACAGTAAGAAAGATTTGTCTCTTCTCCAAGGTAAAAGCCACAGTACAAATTTGGTGGGAGAGATGAATTCTATCCACTTGGGTATTCTGCAGGCAAGTCACTGATACAGTTATGGCAAAACTCATTTATATCCAGTTCACATATAAATTTGATTAGGTTCAAAAGGAGAGTGGGGAGGAGAACCAACACAACATTGAAACGTCAGTCTCTCTCTTTTGTTCTGATAAGCTTTCAAGTGGCAAATCTGTAATTGGGTATGTTAAAACTGAAAAAAAATGTAGCCAAACCTACTCCTGGCTGAGATTTTCCTTATGCCAGTTCAGAGTCCATCCTATCTTGCTTCTTTCAATTGCAGTGAAGTAAGTGCTTGGCTTTAAGTGCATAAAGCATTCTTGCAGAATTTCATGAACGGGTTTAAAAGAAAAACACTAATCCTAAATAATCTCAGCAGCACAGTGACCATCCCCACAAATGGTGAGGCTGCCACTGTGAATGTCTGAATCCCTGCTGAACCCCTGGTTTATCAGTAGCTCACAACTGCTACAGCACCTTGTTCTGCTCAGGCTTTTGTCATAAACGAGACAAATGGCCGTGACAATCCGAGCAGCTTACTTTAGTCCCTATCGATTAAGCTCTGCAAATTAAATTCAAGTAATTTTTTCTTGTAATTACTTGTGCTGCGGTTCCAAACTAGCTAAAGGGCCAGAATAATAATCCAGTGTAAGGTGAAGCATTACAGAGCGTTATTGGCTTTCTGCACATTTCCATTTTGGCTTATGCCTGCTTGATACTTCGCAGGTCTAGGGCCCAGATCTTCAGGCATTTGCAGATGTCTAATTTCTGAGAGAGGATCTGAGCGTCAACACACGCTGCTGTTTGCAGGCAATTTGGCAGGACAGAACAAGTGCACTATTTTCTTCCCTTATAGATATTTTGTCCTTATTTAATTACACTTGCTTTAGCAGCTTTCCTGCAAGTTTATTTACATAACTCTGTTCCCTTGTAATACACTACAGCTTTCTGAACCCTGATTTTTTTTTAATAGTTTCACATGTGCCAGTTATGCTAGAATACCTTTTTGAGGAATTGACTGTGTGTCCCAGAAAAGAGCCTGCATGTTCCTGTCTGTGTTTACACCTGCTGCTCTGCTCTTTCCTTCCCTGCTGGGCACTGACCTGCTGCCCTGGCTTTCGCTGCGCCGTGGAAAACATGTTTGATTATGAATTCCTGGTACTGGAGCCAGGGAAGTAGAACAGGGAGTGCAAGGAGTTAGTGTCTTCCCAGAAGACAATTTCTCTTTGGTTGTGCCCTGGACGTGTGAAACTTTTTTCTTGTCCTTCGCAATGACACTTCCCGTATTTGCGCAAAGTAAATAGCCAATATTTTCAACAGCAGGTGCATGCGGAATCTTTAGTGATACAAACCAGCACTGAGAGCAGCTCTGAGTCACATGCATGTTGTTCACCTCTAACGCTAACACACAGGACTAAGTCCTCTCTGTTGCAGCCCTTTATAAATGAATTAGTGTGTTCAAAATTCCTTACCTAAACGTGCTGGGGTCTGGTCTGAGACAGCAAATTGCTCTTTCCGGTTCAGCTGCAGATCATGGCTCTTGTCCAGAGCTGACAGGGTGATGCATAATTAATTGTGCATGCACTGTGCTTCATCGCTGAAGCAAGCAAGCACCTCTGGTTAAAGAGCTTCTGTCCAGAGGGTCCCTTACAATCACACACTCACAGTGGTTTTGCTTGTTACTTGCTGACCAGGGATTCACATTAGTGAAGTTCATTCTGTTTTTGCAAGTGTAACACCTGAAAGGGAACCAAGGCTACCTTTTTCAAAGGCTCTTCAGCCTTTAAGAGAAAAGGACAGGACAGCCACAGTATGGCATGTACTGATACATCTGAACATCCTCTAATCCACGTATTTGAGCTGCACTGCAGCTCCTGTAGACCTGAAAAGCCCTGTAAACAGGAAGCTAAACTGACTCATTGCTTGGAGACGTTGACAAAACTCAAGCTTTCTCCCTTTCCTCCTAATTTTTATCCTTGATGACTTTTTCAGAGTAACCCCAGCAGCAAACAGCAGAACTCAATCCCTTTGACTCTAAGGTCAGTGCAGTCTGTCACTGGATACATAACAGGGTTTCCAACTGTGTCGCTGCCCCACGCCAAGGAAGGACACAGGGAATATTAATGTATATGGGATCCAGACATCTAAATCCTGGAGGCAGCTCCACAATACCTCAACCATCACCTGCACCTCCTCTATTCTTCCAATCTTTCCCCACAATATTTTTCTTTTCTGTAGCTTGACAGGCTGAGCCCTTAATAGAGAAGGGGCAAAACAAACAAAAAAAACAAAAAAAAATTCCAAATCCTCACACAGCATCAGGTTTAAAAAGCACTTGGACACAGCGCAAGCTGTTAATAAGATACTGCAGCTACATGCAAATCTCCAGCAACCCCCCAGACAGTCCCTGCTGCCAGCATCTCATCTTGCTGTCTAGTGCAGAGCAAGGAGAACGGGAGACTCCCTCGGCTTACACGCACGCCCACAGAATTAAATTGTAGCTCTATAAATAGCTCCTGCCTCAGGCGAGGAGCTGAGGCTTTCAGACACCCACCCTGTGCTTGCTGGGGTTATTTTTAGCACCAGTGACAAGGTTACCTGGCGGATGATTCCTGCCAAATAAGAAATAAATGCATTAAATTGTACACAGCTAATTAGTGGTGACGGCTGATCTGTTCTTTGTGCCTGCCCCTGCCTTTCTGTCTCTGTGCCAAGTCTTCCCAGCCTTCTGAAATCAGGGCAGTTCCCTGAAATCTAGTTCAGTGAGTGGGAGTTTGAGCACAGTTGGAGCTTCATCAAAAATCCTCTCCAGGTGAATTCAAGCTAGAGTCTGAACTGTGCTCAGTTCAGTATCTACTTAATTCTCTTCTGCATTAGGGCTGCTAGTAGTTTGTAAGCCACCACCCAGCCTGGTTTCCCACTGAGTCTCTCGGTCTGGACGGTCGATGCCTTTCCAGTTAGCCATTCCTGTGAAGAAGTGGCACTGGACATGCCTTTCTTGGGAAATGGAGCACAGCTTTTGTTCTGTGAATAGGTGAAATTTTCCTTCACGATCACTTGGTGTTGAGCTGTCACGCTCTACGCTTCTAGGCTGCAAATCTGAAGTGCTCTTTGCTTGGTATTGCTCTGTCTCCCGCAGCACTGTGAACTTCACGCTCTGTTACGTGAGGCTGAGTCTAATCCGGGTGTGCATTTAACTATATCTGCAGTTTCTGGGCAAGTCACCTCGTACATGCCTGTCCGAGAAGCTCAGGGCAGCACTAGATCTACAGAATTCCAGATGTGGTGAAGAACAGAATAAGGAAACCTCCTTTTTAATTGCCATTCCCGAGAAGCCTTCCCCCAGCATAGAATCATAGAATCACCAGGTTGGAAGAGACCCACTGGATCATCAAGTCCAACCATTCCCACCAATCTCTAAATCATGCCCCTCAATACCTCATCCACCCGCACCTTAAACACCTCCAGGGAAGGTGAGTCAACCTCCTCCCTAGGCCAACTGTTCGAGTGCCCAGTGACCCTTTCTGTGAAGAATTTTTTCCTTATGTCGAACCTGAACCTCCCCTGGTGGAGCTGGAGGCCATTCCCTCTTGTCCTGTCCCTTGCCCCTTGGGAGAAGAGCCCAGCTTCCTCCTCTNTCCTCATCAGGTCTGTTCTCCAGCCCCTTCCCCAGCTTCGTTGCTCTTCTCTGGACTCGCTCCAGAGCCTCAACATCCTTCTTGTGGTGAGGGGCCCACAACTGAACACAGGATTCAAGTATTCGGGAAGTGCCAGGCAGTTCAAACATTCTAAATAATCAGATATCAAATTTAATTAAACAACCTTTTCCTGTGTCACTCTTTGTTCTAGCAACTATTTTACTCCTCCAGGTTTCAGCTTAAATCCCTTCTAGAGCAAAGTGAGTCTGTAAGGCAGAAAGTAGCTATCACAAGTAATCGTACTTGCAAATGTCTCTTCTGCCTCTTGACACAAAAAGCTCTCAATTCACTGAATTCCATTGAGGGCTTATTATCTGCACTCTGAACACATAATAATGGGAGCCGAGACCTGTTGGGAGCCCTGTTGCTAATGCACAGTAGAATATTGCAAGTGCACACCATGGCCTGGGGCAGTCGGGATGCGTGAATTAGTAAAAGAAAACAATGCTGGAAAGGAAAATCTGGGGAAAATGGAATGCTGCCATTTTGGATGGAGGAGGAGGGACAAGTGCATGTTTCCACAGCAACAAGTGGTAGAATAAATCAGCTAGGAGCACAAAATATGGGAAACGCACTTTTCAAAAGCAGCAATGCACATAAATACTTGAATCTGTAATCTTGTTGCTGTCAGTCAATAATAAATCTGAAGTCTGTGGAATCGCGCTGCTGTAAAAGTAGAATCTGGTCCAAAATACACAACAGAATTCCTCGATCTCTCTTTTAATATGGAATGAGAAGTGAAGAACAAATAAGAATTTTAGCTTTGTTTGATTGCGTAAACACTTATTAGCATATTAGCAGAGGGCCAGTGTTCTCAGCAGGTTCACAACTACTGTTGAAATGTATTAGTACAAGAACCATATTAAAAAATGCAGCAGTTTTGTGAAAATGTTATTCTTTCATCTCCACGTTTGTGAAGTTAAACAGACACTATTATTCAGTATATTTTGCACACTGTATACGTCAGCACAGCTTTTCTTCCGAGCGCAGAGCTAGGCTGTTAGCTGTGGGACTGAGGGCAATTTGCTAGACAGCTACAGGCTTCCAAATGCCTACAAATGTGCTGGGAAATATGGATTTTGAAAACAACTGCCTATTTACTTGCCATTCTTATGCAGACAACCATGGAATAACTACTCACTAATCACTTCTGTGCGCTAAAGTACAAGCCTGATGGTACACGTGGATTCATAACAGAGCTGGCAAGTCCCATGGCTGTTACCAAAGTGCTACTAGTAGAGCAGCAGCAGCAGCAACAGCAACATGCTCTTATCTGCACAGGTAGTAGCAAAAATCATACAGAGAACATACATTCCTATTGCATCTCATTTTCTGGTCAGTGCTTC
>WAAB01022915.1:0-13143 GCA_013389865.1 Piaya cayana
AAGAGATTTTGCTTCAAAAGCACACTCTTGATTTGAACAGAAACATCACTGCAGATGCATCTAGATGTATCTTACAACGACAACTGGAACAAAACATTTTGTGTAAACCATTTTTTCATGGAACATAGGCATTCAGATCAAATCAAACAAGTTAGTGGAAGTTTCTCCTTTCTACAAAACACATAGTTCTCCTTTTCTGTCAAAATTTTTCAATTAATACTGATAGATTTGAACACATACCTTTTCTGGCAACCTTAGCCCAGGGCGTCAGACACCTCCATGCAGATGGGGATGGGTTGAAGCTGGGCAGGACATCAGCCAGCGTGTGAGAGTTGGAATCAGACATGAGCATGGCTGCAGCAAAGCTGTGACATAGCTTAGGCAGAGACCAAGGGCAGGAGCTCAGCTTTAGGGAAGCTCCAGAGAAGAGAGAGGACCTTGACCCAGGTTTTGACAGCCCTTTAACCAGGGCCACCAGCTCAGCTGGTCCCAAACCCAGGCTATCAAACCTCCAGGAGCAGGGTGAAGTGCCCTCAGGACCCTGAGGTATGTGGTGTAGTTCCAAATACTCATCTTAAAAAGCAAATACTTTGTGTATACTGACAAGTGAGGTAGAGATTTTTCAAAACTGTAACAGGATATGGATCTTCCACTTGTCAGGTTTCTACATTACTGCCTTAATCTCAAAGGATTTTAACTGCAGTGCCATAGATGTCTTTAGTATGCTTTCCAAAGCAGAACTCCTACTTTGAGACTTCAAGTCTTAGGAGTCCCAAGAGCTGGAGGTTCTTTGTGGGTGATGGACAGCAGGCAGCAATAAGGGGAGATGGTGAGACAGTCATTTTTTTCTTTGGTTTTACACCAGAACTGTAAAAAGAATGAACTGATAGGCTCCAAAGAAGGTGTCTGGGATGCAACTTGGACTTGTTTTCTGTGGACTGAGTTATTGTTACTATTTTACATGGAAAATTACATGTGCAGTGTATGCAGGGAACCTTAAAATTCAAGGAGCAATGGGAATAGGTTCTCAGACATTTGATTAGTGAACATGTTTCCCATGATTGTTAGAAAATAAAATAAAACTGATCCTTTGTAAACTCTAGTCAGCTGGGAAGGTAGTTGATAAATATTGCTTACCAAAACAGCAAGATTTGTTCAGAAAAAATAACAGCATTACAAATGCGCATTGTCTGGTTTGTTTTCTGACATTTTCCCATTGGGGTAGTTTTTTAGATAAGGAAGAAACTTCTAGTTTAAGGGGGCACAAAAGGGGAAGCAACAATAAAAGTCTCATGACTCAAGAAACCAGTTACTGTAAGATTTGCAATGAAACCGTGAGGAGCAGCGCTGATGGGCAGGGGACAGGATATGGTGTTCTCCTAAATTGGCTCCACTCCCTGGCATTAGCCCGCACTCTTTTTCCATCAACTGTTAGCAGGAACCTATAAGCAGGATAAATGGGGCATACTTATTTCTTTCAGCTTCTTAATTAGTTACCATGCCCCCTTCCTAAATACATTACAGGATCTGAAACAGTCCCTGAGGTAGGAAATGTGTTATCTCATATCCTGAATCCCTGGGGTAGGATGCTGAGCAGATTCAGTCAATGCGACATTAAATGTGGCATATCCTTGTTTACACTGTCAGCTTTTTAAAATGCTGGTGGGCACACGCGTATAAGTTTTTTTTCCTAATATTGAGGGAGGATTGATGAAGAACCTTCAGTCCAGAGTCTTGGAAAAAATGCTAAATGGTGAATGAAACTTTGGGCTTCTTTTGGACATGGGACAGCATCTCCCCTATAAGGGTGAAGAGCAAGGGAAGAGCGGGGCTGGGCTGGGTGTGTGGAAAAAAACATCCCAGGGAACAGGCATATGACTTGGCTGAAAGAGAGAACAAGTTTGGGTTGCAGTGGTGGCATTACGGGAAGAGAGTCAATGTGGAGGGGCATTGCAGTATGTTTGATATTGCTATGGCCATAGGCAGTCAGAAACCACTGCAAAACCTACTTGATCCATAACCGGGGTGCATCCCTATCACTATAAAAAGGTTTGTATGTGTTTTATTAACCATAAATCCTGCTTTTTAGCTAGGTCAATTTACAGACCAGAAGAACAAAGTGCACATCAAAGCCGGAGTAGTTGTTCCAGGGAAGGACTGTCACTGGTTGTATGAGGAAGGCAGATCTGTGCACTGGTCCTTGCGGCCAGTATGTTTAGCAGCTCAAGAGGATTAAAATGAACTCATTGGATTTGTCACTTGCAGAGCTTTATCCAGCAGTCACATTCAATTTCTCAGCTCTCAGTGCCTGTAACCTAATTTCTACATCTGTATGGTGTATGCAGAAAGCGGGGAGAGATGGGGGCAAGCGTCAGACTCAGAAAAAGCCGCTATTTAAACATTCAGCTCTTGGGGCTGAAACAACAACAGGGAAATGCAGTGAATAACACCAGTAGAGTGTTAACACAAGGACCAGCACACGCTGGTTGTGGTGCTCCCCTTCTCCGCCTTGTTCCATTTTCTGAGATGTGACCTGCTATTTTGTTCCATCTGCTTTTACAGATGAGGGTGGAGCTGCTGTCTCATCTATTTCCCCCTGCCCACGCAGTCCCACCTCCAGTTCATCTTCTGTGTTGTGAGAGGTTTGCGTTTCCCAACCCTGGCCTGTGTTTACAGTCCTCCTGCTCACATCCCCTGCATCTCCCATCATTGTCTGTGCGCTAGCTTTCCAGCTCTGCACGTGCCCTTCTTCCCCCCGAGAAGGAGATTAAGCCTTTCAATTTTATGGAAGTGCTTCTCCAGTTCTCTCTTAGCCAAGTTATCCAGATTTAATTGCTTTAATCATTCCTCAACTCCTTCCAGACACTCAAGTCATTATTGTTAGAGTTTTGTTTTTAATTGCTTCCAATTTGTCAATGTTCTAGCTTTGTTTTGTGCTGCAGGCATGTCCAGAGACCTCAGAGTTGGTGAAACCTTTACTGATCTTGCAACTGGACCTCTTGGTTAGTGCAGGCACAGGGTGCACCAAGTGATTCCCCTTTGAGACTTGCTGCTCTGGCTGATGCAGAGCAAGGACTGACTCCTCCAGCTTAATGGCTGGGTGAATGGGTAAAAGCTAAAGAGGAATTTGGGCTGGGGCTAAAATGGGAAACCATTTGGGGAAATTTCCCCAAAACAGGACATTCCTTGAGATCTGCTGGGTGTCCCTTGCTCCTAGTGATGTCAGGATCAAACCTAAGGCTTCCTCCATGTGGAGATGCTGGGAAGCATTTGGAATGATTTTTTTGATTATTTTATCACATATTGCACCCTATTATCAGGGTTTTTTTAAGCTTTCAATCCTTGAGCTGTATTATTTGTTCAAGGGGTTTTGTGGGTTTTTTGTTGTTTGTTTTTGGGTTTTTTTTTGTTGCTGTCGTTCTTTCTAACATTTGGACTTGTAGAAAACCTCTTAAAAGCAGAGTTTGATGACTACAAGATGAGTGCTCGATTTCAGAGCTGCTCCCTGGTTTGGAGCAAACCTTACAGGATTTCTGGGGCAAGAGGACCGTGAGGTTTGATTCTGGAGCTTCATATTTTTTATTGTCAGTACTCCCCAATTCGTAAACTAGAGACAACCTCAGTCTGCATGGAAAGTGTGGGATCACTTAACCTGTAGTGAGAATGATGTCTGTGCAGAACAGGAGAGACATGGAGTGAGCACTTCTTTTTATGTATCTTTCCTTGCACCTTTTAATTTATTAAATATTAATAATTTATTACATCTGGAAATTGACTTTAGGTAGAAGAAATAGAATCAATTTTTTATAGATATGAGCAATAAATAAAACATTTAATAAATTATGCATGGCAAAAGATTACTGAAAGATTAAATTATGATCTTGTATACATGCCCAACCTATTATTTATTAACAGCTTTTTGCAGGGCAGCATTTATGACACTCAGGAAAAGTACAGTTTCACCTGAAAAGTATGCCAGGTGTGAGGGGAGCTGCAGGTTTCCATCTTTGTACATCAGTGGTTTTCAGATCAAATGTCTCACACTGATAAGGGAAAGAACATATTTTCTTTCCCTCTCTCAGCACTGTGTGCCCCAAGCCCAAACTTTTCCTTCCTACCTGTTACCAGGCTGACACTTTCTGTGGGCTAACCTTTGTGATCCCAATACTCCTTCCTAAATCATGTGACATAAAAAAAACCCAAACAAAAAAAAGGGTGAATAAAACCAGCGGTATCCAATTTAGTCCCTGGGACTTAGACTTTTAGCCCTCCAAATACATTGTTTTTTCCACTACCACCTTTTCAATGCTCAGGGATGCAGGTGGTTGTAACAAATACCCTTTCCATCAGATCTGACTTCCCATGGGCTAAACTCTCTTATGAGGCAATAGATTTACTAGAAGTGACCAATATATTTGCAAATAAATCTGCTTCTTACTGAAATGTTTGGCTTTTGGCAAAGATGATGCAAATACAGTTCAGTGGAAAAGCCCACAAATATGCTTCCTACTATCCAGAAAATATCATTTTGGTTTCTAGAACTGAAACAATCAGTTTAAAAGCAGGTTTATATACTTGTTAATAAATATCTGGTACAAAATATGGGCAGAAATAATACTTTTTTTTTAGTTTCACCATGTGTATGTAGACTGCATTTTTCCATTGAGACCAAAGGAGTGGGAGTAAAAAAATCCCATTGATTTTTTGACTTTTTTTTCAGAATAATTGCACATCAATAAATTGTGTACCCTTTCAACAAATTTTTCACATTCTGATTGCTTAACTATGTGTGTCTCTTTTCATGTCTCAGTGGCAAAACAGTCTGGAGCAGCAGATTGGGACCTGCTTTGGGCCTCTCAGAAAGTGGCCATGTCTGCCTGCAGTCTGGCAGCTCATTTGTTTCCACTCAGAATTAGCCTGGTGATAAATATAACTCCTAATTATATTTTAACCTACATCATCTTCGGGATTTTTTTTATTTGTTCTTTCTTCTTATGTATTCCTTCTTAGAGCATTTAATTACTAGTGGAAGACTTAAAGGAGATCTTTTATGCAGATGGTGTTTAAGTACCCAGAGATCAGTAACATCACTTTGGGAAAAAAAGGTTAAACAGTGCAGAGGGCAACTGGTATCAAAATCCGACTGGCCCATTTCTAAATTACACCAGGCCATGCTTTGCTTTCACATTGTGCAGAGGTGAAGTGAAGTTCTTTACCATGGAATGTGTTCCCCTGCTCTACCCTGCTGAAGGCTCAGCAAGCGTTGCAAGCAAAATACCTGGACTGATCCCACTTTGACTGGTCTCACGCACACTTAAAAGCGAGTGTAATTTGAAGGCTGAGGAATTCGACCCTGTGTCAGGAGCTCGCCTTGTTGACAACTCAGGGATTGTTCACTGACTGAAATCTCCCCAGGCTTTTTTTGTTCCCAGCCCATTATTACAATTCTGAAGGAAACCAAACTAATATCAAAGGTTTGGGGTTTTTGACAGGCAAAGACATTTTTCTCCCAGCGTATTATGTTTGACACTGCCTTTGCCGATGTGACAAAGTACGTAGCTTGCTCACCTCAAAATTAAGCAGACAAATGTGTTTAGCTTGCACATTAGAGGTAGCTACGAGTGTGCAGTACTGGCCACATCACCTACAGTTTTCTGTTGAAATACGTTGTCAGAGACTCTTAAGCAAGTGGTTGGAAGTGATAGCCCCATGATGTGTGCCAGACAATTTGAGCAATGCGTCTTCTGGGAAGAACAAAGAACAAGTAGGTGCACCAATAATGATTTTACTTTTTCCCTTGCTGCCAGTAACATTTAATGCTGATCCATCCCTAACAGGTGCCTGGGATGTGTCTGACAGAGTAGTAGTGCTTTAGTAGATTCTGACTGTGGTTTTCTTTAAATTTTAAGATTTAAACACACTGGAATGTGTCCAGAGAAGAGCAATGAAGCTGGTGAAGGGGCTGGAGAACAAGTCTTACAGGGAGCGGCTGAGAGAGCTGGGGTTGTTTAGCCTGGAGAAGAGGAGGCTGAGGGGAGACCTTATTGCTNTGGTCATTTCCAGCCTGGTGATTTCTATGTTCTGATTTCTGCTCTGTGAGCAAGCACACCATCTTGAGAGAACTTTTGTCCAAATCAGTCCCAGCTCCTGTGAGCAGCTGGAAGGACTAAGTAGCCTCCCAATGTGCCTTGGTGCTCTGTTTTTTGTGCTTTATATCACACCTTGGAAGCTATAAAGTCAAAGGGATCTCAGCAGCTTGAGACCACTCCTAAAGTTTGGGTAGAAAAGGGATCACATGTTGACTCAATCCTGCATGCTCTGGAGAACCCAGAAACTGCACCTCTCGGGAAGGCTGCTGGCAGCAACTTCTTCTTCCCCTTCCTACAGCTGTTGGCTGAGAAACAGATGTGAGAAGGCAGCAACACGTCTGCTCTGAAACCTGAAAGGGGTTTACCTCAACATCTGGAGTTCCCACTGGGAACAGTGATGTTATTAGGTTGTACACATATGTTGTAGATGACATTTAGAGTAGAGATGTCTGCTAAGGAAAGGAAGGGTTTAAAACCCCTCTTATGCTTTCCAGGATTTTCCATCTATAATTCAAAGAATTGTAGATGCAAAGTGAGATGCAGGGGAAATAATAAACCCAGCACCTCCAAAATGATCATTTAGATTAACAACTCTATTTTTAAACTCTTGGCAGCACATACCATTTTCTTACATTATATATAATATAATATTTAATTCCCCTAGGCAGGATCTTTTGATTGGGAAAGCTACAACACAAGAGCTGAAATAATGACGTTTGCTAGGACTTCACCTTCTCACACTGAAAAAAGAAGAGAGAACATAAGCAAATGCATTTATTTGTACATATACAGATTCAAAGAGAGACAGAGATATAGGGATATTAGTTGAGTGAGAGAGAACATTTTACAGTTGAAAATCTGTTACGGAAGTTTGGGGTGAAATCTTACCCTCATTGAAGGCAATGGGCCCTTTGACTCAAAAGAGAGGATTTTGTTGCTGGTGCTGCTTAGATCCCCAGTGAGAGAAGGAGTAATGTTTAGCTTTACTTGCAAGCCTTCAGCTGTAAGAATACTTGAAAAACCATCCTTTTTTTTCATTTTTAAAATGGAGAGAGACAGCTGTTGCAATGTTAAAGCACATTTCCCCTAGGACAGATGCTCAGGGAGCAATGGTAGCAACATCCCCTGCCGTTCACAAGATTTATTTTGAGATTACCATCTATGATAATTTGTCAAGGCAGTTCAGTGCTTGAAGACCTTCATAGTTTAAAGGTGAAGGTGGTAAATAAAAAATGCAGATGAGTATAGTTTCTGTTGAAGTCTCAGTGAACAGACTGTATATAGGAAGCTTAAGAAGAATTCAGACTTACAAATGTTACATTAAAGATGTAAATTATTCATGCACTGAGTCAGTAAATGAGGTTATAAAGCCATGGGTGCATTGGCCCTCACATGAGAATTACAATCAATGGTTATTATAAATTTTTCTGGATTTTTTCCAAGGGTAAGGCGGCTCAGCAGCTTTTTACAACTTCAGCTTTTGTGATGAGATGCCAGTCTGCCACCCTAGAAGCTACCAAATAGTCATTGGAGTGATTTGGAAGATTTTCAGATGTGACTACTGGTTGTGAACATGTGGGTCCTGAAAGTTTCCCAAGGACAGAGAGTATTTGTGGAGTTTCCAAAAATGAATGGTCCTCGGGTTCCGGAAAACATCCTGCAGCCTGGCTTGCAAAAGCAACCTACTTGCACTCAAGTTACCTTATCAGCCACTTTCAGGTCTGAACTCCATATGCCTCCACAATCTTAACTTGCTCTCAGGAGCTCAGCCTGGCTCGTGTCATGAATTCCATGTCATGATCAGCAGTTGTATGAGAGGTGAAGAGCCAGAAGGTAGAGAAAAAGAAGGGGAATAAAGATGGCTGGTACTTTTGGATAGGCTATGGGGGTGGAGGTTGGTGCGTGAGAAGGAAAAAACCCACAATTATTTGAGTTACTTTCTGTAGTGGGGTAAAAAATTACACTGAACTCTGAAGCCCATACTAGCTGTATTCTCATTTCTGAATTTTCTCCTGGGCAATCTCTGGCCACATAACTCTGTTCAAGCACAGTTGCCAAGGACTTTCCTATAGGAGGGTGATACATGCGTGTAAGTGCACATTGCTGTTCTCGTTTGACCTCACCAAGACTATTAGATAACACTGTTTCTGCAGTAAATCCCTATCAGCCAGCTGTGATTTAAGGAGCTTTACTCTCCTTTTACTGTGACTACGGTTTGTGGGTGTGAGCACCTCCTTTCCCTGGAGACACATGTGGGAATGACTGAGCTTAGGTACTTGGTCCAGCTGCACAGATGTCTGCAGCTGGACTCCGAATTAATGATGGTGTTTGTGTCACTGTTCTGCATTGGATTTTGCCTAGATTTTTGCCTAGTGATTTCTCCTGTCACCTTTTTAAGGTGAAATACGAGTTAAATGCTTCTGTGTGGTGTCAGCTTGTCTTTCTGTTCTGCTACTGTTTGCAAGCACTAATGTGGACACCATTAAATTATAAAAGAGGCAAGATTTAGAAATGGAAGGATTTTAATATGTTAAGAAAAAGGTACTTTGTTGATAATAGTTTTGAAGAGCCTACTACTCGTGTGCATTACATAGAGAAAAATAAATTGCTACCGTAAAATGCAGAAGACTAAAAGGTGCTTTTAGTTCAGAAATCAGATTCATGTACAGTAATATTACCCTTTGATTGTCTGTGCCAAGTCTTTGTCCTCACATTCATTTTACTGATTGATGAGGCATTAGCCAGTGAACCTGAGCCTGGAAGTTCTGCCAGTCTCATCCATCAACAGCAGCAGATACACAGTAGGATGAGACCAGCCCAGGAAAGTCATTTGCAGGCTGAGTATGGGCACTCTGACACCTGGGATGGGTTTCAGTCTGGGACTGACAGCCGTATAGGAGCCTATGTGTGCAGGTTTGTCCAAGTCCTGGTTTAGTTAGGGAGTCCAGCTGATATGCACAGTGGAGCCTAATTTAGGGTACGTCTAATTTAGAGTACACTGGTCCCAGGTGCTGGCTCTTAACAGATTATGGTCAGACCTTAAACACCTATTGTGCATGTAGGAACTCGTTTTGATATTCCATTGTTATCCTGAATTGCAATTCTGGGATGCATAGGTGTAATTCGCTAGTTCCCTTTCTTATCTGTGCTACATTCGTGTCCTCAGCCTGTTTTGCCACTTGGAGAACTCTGAATCCTGAATACTCTGTGCAGTTTGTGCGTTAGAATAGCCTTGAGACCCTGCTGGAAAGGTGTCTGCTCCTAGGCATTATGAAATGCATACAGGCTCTTCATGTCTTGAATATCTACAGTTGTTGCCCCGGCAAAACAGCTTATCCACCCTTCCTGCCCTGGGACAGGGTGTCGAGTGAGGCACAACTTCCAAACCTGCATCCTGAGAAAGCAAAGAGCTGAGCTGCTCAGCCTCATCCCTGTTGTGGTGATGGCACATGGGATGGCACAGTCACTGCTCAAATGTTGTAGGCAGGCTTTTTTCCTTTTTGTCATCCGAGGTGGATGTCCAAGCACTCTGTGTTTATACAGCTTGCAGCAGAAACTCAGTATGGACAAATGTATGGATGTCCCTGTTCTCTTGTCTCACAACAGACTGACTGGTGTATTTGGGGGAGCAAACTGATGCAAGCAGTATCCTTATACTCTGTTCTCCCACACCTGAGGTGCTGTGTGGTCTGTTGGGAAGTCTGTACAAAATTTGTCAGTGTACAAAATTTGGTGAGTTTTGGACTATTCCCCACCTCCTGATGCTCCCTAATTTGGTAAGTTCATTACTCTGCAAGTGAAAAAGTAGCTCCTTTACCATTTTTGCCTCTGTTCATGTATTGGCATTGGCTCACTCTGGTTTTCACTGATGTGGGTGATCTAGTTTCTTCTTTTTCCTTTACTAGAATCATAGCATCATAGAAAACAAAAAGCTGAAATGCAAACATCATGACAGATGTTTTAAATGAAGAGGGAGTTCATAGCTGGATAAATCAATGGATAATTATGCGTAGCAGTTCCAATGCGTCATTTGCCTTATGAATTAATTAATGTTACCTATGGAAGTGAGAGAGGTCCCAGGGGAAAGGAAGACAGATGCACAGTCAAGGAGAGGTTTGGACAATGGGTGAAACAGTTGAGGTGAGATCAGGTAATATCAGTCAAAATACTTCTGAAATATGCAGTGTAGTTACTGTGATTCATAGCTGACAAAGGCAGAGTGGAGAATAAGGTGCCAGCTCACCCTTTTTGCTGATGCATAGATTTGGCTGAAAGTGGTACATGTTTCATGCCTTTCTGTCTACCGCTCTTAGGCACCAGGAACAGCTTTGGGAGCAGCTATCTGGTTTTCTGGCAGTGAAAACATAGGTGGGAAGAAAGGGACAGAAAGGGAGAAGAGGTATGGAACACATCAGTATGAAAAGCTTCTCAAAGATCTTAGATGTCTGCAGCTTATGTGTTAGCCCTCATGGTCTTTTTTTCTGCTGAAATTGATAAATGTTGACTTGAAATTTCTATATTTGCAATTCCAAAGCTGCTGTCAGCAGTAGTCAAGTACACATGCCAATTACCTGTCTCAGAGGAAGCTGGAGAAATAGCTGTGGGTACAACCCCCCCACTGCACAGTTACTAATAGTGATCACAAGTGGTAAGCGTAATGGGAGAATGTCAAAGGCCTCGATGCAAGTCCTGAAACTCAGTAGCTGCTTCTCAGCTTTTCAGAAATGCTTCAGAAGACTGACAGCTTCAATGAACACACTATGGTTTCAGGGATTCAGAAATCATGTTCAGCATTGGAAAAATACAAAGGATGCCCCGTCTTTAATGTTATCCATAGACAGATTGGCAAGGCTAAAGAACTAGGTATGAGGGCAGATTTGTGTGTTAACCTTTGCATCAATGAAAGACTGAAACAGCTTTCTTCTTCTTTTGAGCCGTCTTCATTACAGTGTCCAAATGTCTGAAGCATTAGTGCATGTGTCCTCAAAGAAACACTCTAACCATCTGTTGTAGGTAGGGAATTGAGATGAAAAGTCTTAGAGATTTAACAAAGGTTAAAGAGAAAGCAGATGTAAATCCTAGAATTGAAGCTTGGATTGACTAAGGATCGTTAATGTGTCTACGTTACATGTTAGTTCAGCTCAGAAGCACACTTCTGAGTGAATCTCCTGCTTGTCCCCACATCCAGGGACTTGGTTACCATCAAGAGATCATGTTGGATTGCACGGTCCAGACTTCTTTTACATGGACCAAACCTGGAGTGTGTGTTCCTGCTACTCGTGGATGTTCAGTCCTCTGGACTAGAATAAAGCTGTGATGAAGAAAACACCCCAAATGTGAATCCACTCCTCCTGCATTTGTGCTGTTTGTTAATGGAGACAGCCTTGGTGTCCCCTAGTATCAATTCCATAAATGCAAGCTCAGACTTTGAGGATGAAAAGCAAGTTAGGCATAATGACATCACTATGAAATACAACAGATTCTCCTTGACTAGTGGCTGGTTATTGGAAGCACAATTTGTCCTGTATCTTTGGTCTTTCTGAGGGGTCAACAAGTCTGCATTCAGAGTGCCAGTGCTGTTCCTGCCAAAGCATGGGTTTCATACTAGCAGTTATTCAGGAGCAGCTGATCTAGTGAATTTGCTTGATCAGAGATTAAACCACAAAGTACACAAATGAAATTAGAGCATGTTTTCTGGGTAAATGCTGTTTAATCAATATGGAAACTAAAGCTCTGGCAAGTTAATAGGATGGAGAAAGCTGATTTGCTTTAGCAGCTTGGAGCTGAAGTCAGGAAGTCTGAGTTTTAGCTGTGTTTTTGACTGAATATTTGGTCAAAATAAACCAAACCAAATGCTACTGATATTCTTTTGAGTATTTTAACATGTCACACCCAGATATGATATGCGAGGTGCATATATGTGGTATGGTAGATCTCTGAGGAAAGGAAAATGTAACATTTCACCCATATCCTTGCTGTTGCTTAACTTGTCACATTTTTTAAGTCCTGTTGAATGGATGGTGAATAAAGAAACCTAATTATACAAGAAGAGCATATAAGAGCAGATCTGCTCTGTTTGGTGAGCTGGTGGCATCCAGTGTCCCTAGCATGATGCATTTCTTCTTTATAATGTATGTGAACAGGGGTAAGGTGGGGGAAAAAGAATTAGCTGTCAGGGTGGAGTTAGTCTTCTGGGACCAATAGTTTTACTTGTCCTGCCATTAATTTTTCTCCATTTATAATGGGGCTGCATGATCAGCAAGATGGCTGATGTGCATTTGCTAAGCAGCTGCTGCAAGCAAAATAAATAGGCTGCTTAGAGCAAATGTGGATATTTTCTGTAGGCAAAATGCCAGTGCTAACAAAGGGAACAAGATTCCCAAACCCAGACTGTGAAATTAAAGCCTCACTGACATCCTGGGCATGGTTCCTATTGACTTGAGGAAAACTGAATTTCACCCAAACATTGTAATGCAAATGGGAACTTCTTGAGCAAAAAGTATTTAATACTGGCTGTGTCTCTGCTGAGTGGACTTTCAGATCTCTGTTTGTTTGTTGGCAAGTCCTGTAACTTGTGTCCACACCTTCAATTTTATTGTGATTTAAGACTATACATGCAGCAGTGTTAATAGCATTGCTGGGAGAAGAGCCACAGTAAGTGAGTCTTTCTGAAAGGCTCCTCATAGTGCACTGAAGCCCTGCACCCTGTGATGCAAAGTGCTGATCCAGTGTGAACAAGCTGTGCTGGTTGAATGTTATCCAAGAAACGCTGACAAACTGATGTTTACATAAGGAGGATATGGGCTGATTTGGGTATTTTCTGTTCTTTTTTGCCACTAGCATAAAGTCAGAGTTGAGGCAGAATTTCAGAGTGAACCCCATTCTGTATCCTGATTGATTGGATGGAGGTGCCTTTCTGAGTCCACTCCTGATAAGGGTCAAATCTGAATTGCCAGGGTAGACCAGCAGTGTTCAGAATTGGTGTCCAAGGATCAAGACACCATGGCAATAGCTGACATGAGCAGGACACTGCTGGTGGCTTCTCTTATCTTTC
>WAAB01022915.1:13438-33506 GCA_013389865.1 Piaya cayana
CTAGCATAAAGTCAGAGTTGAGGCAGAATTTCAGAGTGAACCCCATTCTGTATCCTGATTGATTGGATGGAGGTGCCTTTCTGAGTCCACTCCTGATAAGGGTCAAATCTGAATTGCCAGGGTAGACCAGCAGTGTTCAGAATTGGTGTCCAAGGATCAAGACACCATGGCAATAGCTGACACGAGCAGGACACTGCTGGTGGCTTCTCTTATCTTTCTTTTTTTAATGACGTTTTTATTCTTTTTTTCCCATTGTGCTACCCCTAACAGCAGTTGCGGACTTAGTCCTATTAGTATGTTCTCAACTAACTGTCCTTAAGTTATTGTCCTATTGAATGTATTGGAGGATTTTACATTAAGACATTAGCATTTTACCAGCCCCTCGGTAGTTCACCTGTCGGTACATGGACGTGTTATTGCAATCAGTTCCAATGCACTGAGTTGTATTACCCTGATCAAATGTGCAAACTGTCTGGCTATAAGAAAACACAGATGGGGTATCCATTTATTTTTCCTTTAATTTTTCCTGCTATTCAAAGTTAATCTAGTTTGCAGAAGCCTGTTGAATGCAGAGGTGTGCATCACTATAGGGATGCATATTATTGCAGGCACTCCAGTATTTCCAGCAGTACCTCTGGAATAATCTTGCATTACAAGCTGTCTTTTATATGTGATGAATGATGTACTCCACTGCACCTTTTCAATTGAAGGAGCCTTCCTTTAAATTTTGACAAATGGGTAGAAGTATCAAAACATTGACTAGAACTACTTAAAGTCCTCCTTAGCTGCAAGCTTTATAATAAGGTGACAAGAAGGCATAAAATAGTCAGCTCAGTGCTCATGTCCAAGTACTACAGCAGGTTAAAACACTTGGAGTCATCCAGTGAGGAGTGGTTAAACAAAAAACCCACTCTCATCATGGACTTCATTTGTATTTTCATTAAATAAACAATAAATGGCTTCTATGCAGCTTTCAGTATAAGAAGACCAATTTCGTGGCTGAGTACTGAACTGCGATCACAACACGAGGTATTCTAAGGAGGAAAGCCTGTAGAGGAGCACCGCCTTATTCTCTTGCTCTACTCGTGGATCTGATGGAGGGTAGAGAGGCTTCAAAAGGATGTGAACAGGCTGGACCGCTGGGCTGAGACCAATGTCAGGAAGTTTAACAAGGCCAAATGCCGGGTCCTATGCTTGGGGCACAACAAACCTGTGCAGCTACAGACTAGGAGAAGTCTGTCTAGAAAGCTGCCAGGAGGAGAGGGACCTGGGGGTGTTGATTGACAGTGACTGACCACGAGCCAGCAGTAGCCCAGGTGGTCAAGAAGGCCAATGGCATCCTGGCTTGTATCAGAAACGATGTGGCCAACAGGTTCAGGGAGGTTATTCTCCCTCTGTACTCGGCACTGGTGAGACCGCTCCTTGAATCGTATGTTCAGTTCTGGGCCCCTCACCACAAGAAGGATGTTGACACTCTGGAGCGAGTCCAGAGAAGAGCAACAAAGNACTGGAACAGGCTGCCCAGGGAGGTGGTTGAGTCACCTTCCCTGGAGGTGTTTAAAGGACAGGTGGATGAGGTACTGAGGGACATGGTTTAGTGATTGATGGTTGGGCTCGATGATCTGGTGGGTCTTTTCCAACCTGGTGATTCTATGATTCTGTTGACTGAGTTTCAAATGAAACCAGCAAAGCAGATACTGTTATTCCTGAAGGAACATTTTAGATCTTTACCCTCATGTTCTGCCTGATCCATGTTTGTGGCCCATGGCTGCTGTGGCATTGCAAAACCCAACCCTGTCAGCAAACCTGTGTGCATTGTGAGTAAGTCTATGGTCCTACCAGGACCTGCTGTCACAAACCGTATTTTGGTTACTTATTGCCATTTGGCTCATAGAGATTTCTCTGCTGTCAGCTGTCATCTAGAGCAATCACACCAGATGAAGGTGAGCAGGAAAGTGCAATGTCTTGCAAGGCTGTCCTGTAGCTCAACAAACCAGAAACCCCATACCAATGTGCTCCTTCCGCCTACGTTCATGTTGATTCACCACTCAGGGCTCATGGGGGGAAGCCTTCTTGAAAGTCCAGGATTGTTTACTAGAATCTCATGTGAATAGTCTCTGAATGTTTCCATCAGTTGCCAAGTTATACAGAGGGAGAAATTTGTACCCATTTCATCTGTAAGCAACCACATGACTCCATCTGGATGTCACACCAGATTTAGCGAGCTGGACTGTAAAGGTTAATCCATACATGCTGCAGTATATTTCCAACAGATGTAAATCTTACTTTTTTTTCCAGTCAGAAAATTTGCTTTTGAAGATTTTAAGCATAAAATGTCAAGAATTTCATAATCCCTGCTAGGTCTTACAGTGCCAGCACAGCCCAGATAAAGCAAAAGGAGAATGATAAAGATGCTGCATTGATAAAGATACTGGCAGAAGCCTGGATTTAAATTTCCTTCTAGTCAGATTCAAGCTAAGAGTTTTGTGATATTTAGATCATTAATTAGTCTTGAAAATGTTGTATAAAATAAAAGCTTAGAAAACCATATTACATGCTTGCAATGGATCTGGTATTTCTTTTAAGCTTCTTGAAAATTAGACTGCATTTTGAGGACAAATTGTGAAATTGTGGTTATTTTAACTTGAAAACTAGGACCCTTTAAAAACATTGATTGCTTCATTTTCATTCAAAAATGGCTCTCTCTGTGAATGAAAGCCAGTTTTAAATGAAGTGTTCTTAAACATTAGAGTAATTATTGACACGAGAAAATAAATATTCCCATATTGAAATGTAAACATGAAAAAGGAGGATGCATTCTTCCCCGTGAAATAATTTAGCACGTTCTTGCATGGTAATTGGCTGTACAAGCCAGTTGTAAGACTGCATGCTCTACGATTCATCTTTGTAGAGTGATTTTTGAAACCCTTAGCTGCACAGCAAAGCTTAAAGTGCAGAGTGAGGAGCAAGGGAACGGAGTGTTCATAGAGTCAGTATATACACAGGGTATATTTTTACCTCTGTGCAGGAACTCTGGAGCATGTGTTCAGTGGGCTGCAAAATTACTCAACAAAACCATAAAATTTTTTCATACATTTGGGGATGCGACGCTAGTTCCTTTAGCCTGAATGTGGAAGCTGTGCTTATCCTGCTGAAATTCTGCTCTCTAGACCTCTCGAATACATGAATCGTATCCACATATGGGGTTTCTGCCTCAGTGTGGTGTTTCACGTCAGTAATATCTTCATTATTTTGCTAGCCTAGGAAATTTTTTCAGTGTTTAAGTCAGGAGTTGTAGTTTTCCTGTCAACCTGCCTGAGGTCTCTGCTTCTCTGGAGTCATTCTTCTGCTTTAGGCTACTGAGATGGCACATGCCCAGGACAGAAGGGGTCAGAAAGCCTCTGCAGGTGGCCAAGGGCTAATCATAGACCAGAGGTCAGTGTGTATGGAGGTGCTCCAGCAAGTGCAGTGCAGGTGGAGAGGCCTTGACCTTTACCAGAAGAGCCTGTGCTTTTCAAAGCACCTAAGAACAGTACGTGGAGGAGCATGGTGGCTGGGGATCTCTGCTCAAGCCAGATTTTTCCTTTCTGTTTTTTAAAGAGGCACAGGTGTCCAATGGGAATTTTGCACCTGGTCAAAACACAGCTATTTTGCAGAACTCTGAAAACCTTGGTGTGGACTTTTAGAGTCTAGAGCACAATTTCTTATGGTAAGGGGCAGACCAGCGGTTAGTGATCTCTGTGGACCCAAATTTCTTTGAACAGATTTGATTCTATATCTTTCCTATCACAGTTCTGATGAGCTGAAATGGGTGGCTACTGAGGTTTCAGAAGTCATCTGTCCTTCTCTCTATCTTGTAGAGGTGTACTTCTTAAGAGAATAAAAGCAAAAGGTCTTAGGTTTCTCCCAGTGTGTATGAGATCTCGGAGCTGGTTATTTTCTTTACAGACAGTATACAGCACCCACCAGCATTGGACTTAAGGACGTACCTAACAAAAGACATCAGAAGCCACAAGAAGTCCTCTTCTACAAAGATTTGCAAAGAATAAATTCACACACAGGGTGTGGGACACCGACGTCACCTGGCCACAACATTTTGCATCAAATATCAGGCACCCCCTGCCTTTTGCTTTCATGAGGGTGTTGTACCAAGGGGATGTCACTCCAAGATGCTAGAGGTGGTGGCCCATCTGCTCTGTCTGGCTTGTGTAACCTTTAGTCTCTCAAAACAAGTGCTTAGATACTGAACAGACGGATGCCACGTGACTACTTAGGCACAGGCACAACTTCTCAGATGCACTGCACAGTGACAGGAGGATGAGGGTCTAGCAGAAGGCAGTGTTGCTAGCCTGTACTTTCTCAAGTACTTGTTTAACAACAACCGAAGTTGTTTTCTCACTTTCAAAGTAAGAATAGTCATGGTTTTGTATAGGCTGGGTTTCAGTAGACTGGAAGGGAAAGTTTTCGCATGTTTAAAACACTGTCTGGGACAAGTGGAAACCACTTGAAGTCCTCAGACGTGGGAGAGTTGGCAGAGACCTTACTTTGTTGACACATCAGATTATATAAGCACTCGGCAGCTTTTCTGCATGTGCATGGGTGTGTTGTGTACGTGTAGGAGAAGAATAGTGGTGGTCCAGACCAGAGACCATGATGCACAGGCATCCCATAATAACTTTCTTACGCTGAACTGTCATGTTGAACTTCATGAAACAGGGGGTGTAGGAGAGGAGGCACAGCTTGATTTTTACCTCCAGCGAAATTCCACTTCAGGGTGTGTGGGTGGACTTGCCATTTCATTAAATGCAACAAGGTTGAACTTGGTTCCCTCAGTTCCTGGGTGGTATCTCACCAGCTAGCTGGTCCTGGTGATAATGCTTAATGGGAGCAGGATTTATACAAAGAGAACCAGGAAAAAAAAATCTTCAGAGACCTTACCTCGTGTCCACATCAGTGATATTTTAGGTAAGCAAGGGAGACAAATCCTGTCTGGATGCCCAAACACAAGGGTGAGCCTGCTCAGCTGACCATGTGCATGGGCTGCATCTCCAGGTCCATAGGGAGGCTGATGCATGGGGTATTGGGATGTCTAGGTCGATCATGGCACCTGAGACTGAACTCCTTGGGCTCAGTTTCTTTGCAACTAAATTGGGATTTCTACTCATCTGTCTCTCAGGTTCATTGTGATTAAATGGCTTTGAAGGTCTTTAAAGGATCATAGAAGTTTCAGGGTGGAAATTGCTGTTCTTGGTTATTCCTATGACAAAATCTTTTAGGATCAAGCGTAGGAATTACTGGGAAGTTGGTGTAAGGCTCTGAGAAGCAAAACAAATTGGTAAGACAGAAACTTGGAATTTCAAGATTAATATAGATTTAGGGAAGAACTTTTTGATGAAACCTCTTAGCTCCTCTGTGGCAACATGTGTGAAATCTAAGAGGTGGGTTTGCCCCAAGAGGCACAATTGCATGTGTTACTGTTGAAGCTTATTCTCACATACCAGTATGACCTGCTAGGTCACCTCTCCTTTGGCTTCTGTCAGCCAGTGGATATGCATTTAGGGCCTGACATTCAGGGCTGGGGGCAACCACATATGTAGTTCATGGCAGAGATGCCTCATGCAAAAAAACAGGCTCTCAATAGCTGAGCTCAAAGTACCTGGGGGTCTTCAGTGACTGCAACAGGCCTTGAATGTGAACCTCTGAGCTCTAAAGGAAGAAGAGGGACTTAGTCAAGAGCTGTCCTCTAGTTACCATAGCACATGAGCCAGGGTAGGTGTTTTCAGAGCTCCTCCTGGGCAACCTGGTGACATTGCTTTCCTCTGTGCTGAGCCCTGGTCTGGTTTGTGTTGCCTGAGTCACTGTCTGTACTGTTCAGCACACAACCCTGGTTCCCTCACAGCTCTGCAGAGGTAAAGCAAGATGTTCTAGCCTTCATCACTCTGTCATGACTCCTTTCAGAATTAAATTTATACCAGCACAAACAGGAACAACCTGACAGTAACTCATCCCATGCTAAGAAAAGCATCTCAGACACTTCATCGTATTGCCTGAATTTCTCTCCATTGTTGCAGAAGGATCTTAGATTACAATTTTAAGACAAATAAGAGACTCGTTTGGTCCAGAACTAGCTGAGATGAATTGCCTGAAAAACCTGGCCCTGAATCTGCCTGTTCAGGTAGATAAGAGTTAGATGAAGGGTCTTCAACAAGTTTAAGATCTTTTCCAGTTCTCTCAGACTATCTTCATGTACATTAGCGGTCCAATGATTAATCTTGGATTTGCAGTGATCCCTTTATCAGTCCTTGCATTCAGTGGACACAGAAGACCTCAGTTGGTTTAAAGGCCTTATACAAGCTTGTGTAGGGGTGCTTTTAATGTACAACTTGTCTTTCCATTTCTAAAAGCATCTATAGTATTTATTCACAAAATAAGAGCATTTGGGAGAAAAAGTTTCGGATTAAAGGTGTTACTTGTACACAGTTCTCATGGTTTTCCTAATTTGACAAATCACTAAGGGTGCTTAGGGCACCCAGAAAGTGTTGTGTGGAGGAGGCTGAAGGGATGCAGCTATCCAGGGGACAGACTTTTCACTCAGTGACATTTCTAGATTCCTGAAAAACAGTTTTTAAATCTCCTCTCCCACTTTAACCTTGCACACAAGTCACAGAAACACTGAAGAATTTTGGCCTCCCTGCTGCTGGTCTGTGAAGTGGTTCAGATGCACTTTATGACTCTGTTTTTTTATGGATGCTGCTGGTCACAAATTTTTTTTATAACTCTCACTGATTCCAATTAGCAATAAAACCCTGACAGCCTCACAGAGACCCTGCTTTGAGTTGATTCAAGAAGATATATCTAATGATATGATCTTTGCAGTCTTCTTTAGCTTTCTGCCTCCCTTCTTGCAAAACAGACATTGTGGAAAGCTCAGAGTCCAGGAAAATCCCCATAACTGTTCTGCATTTGAGGTTTGCAGCATACCTTCCTTGGTTTAACTACCACTCATCATATAGAGAGCTGCTATTCCTCTGCCGTGCAGTGTCATCTTAGATTGTGGTTGGTATTGATTATTTTTCGCATTGTGTTCTACTTTAATAATCCTCTTTCTTCAGGACCTTGTGATTGTACAATAACAGAGCTTATCCAGTCCTCTTTTTTCCAGCACAAAACAGGGATTTTCTTGTCATATTGCACTGTGCTCTAGAGAGCTGAGCAAAGGGATCTAATCTCCATAATATTAATTTGTCTGTACATTGAGGAAACAAAAGCAGCAATAAATCTGCTCATGTTTGAGTTTTTGTTTGGTTATGGTTTTGGTTTTTTTATTCAGCAATCGCAATGATTTATGGTGGTGTGGGGGGGGGTAGGTGTCAGGCAGCCAGTGGTCTCAAGTTAACAACCACTCATAATATATTTAGGAATGGATAATGCAAATGCTGGAGAAAGAGAGGAGGCAAAAAGTGTTTTCCCTGACAGGAAAGCTATTAAACATTTAGGTCAAGAGAGAAGACAGTACATATACAGCTTGCCTGTTCTTTCATTTAGAAAGAGAAGTCCTAGAAGATCAAGAGTAAAAATGGGAGGGGGCTGCGTAAAGAAGATGCTAAGGGCTTGGAAGGAAAATTATACCTGACTCAGGTCTGGAAAGCAAATTAAATGCAGATGTGTGCCCTAGAAAGCAAGAGTTGAGAGCAGAGCACCTCTCCCTACTTGGTACAAACTCTTTTGTTTTCTATAGGGTTTTTTTGTCAAGGAAAATTGCTACTCCTAATTCCTCATACAAACCTCTCTGAATTCACTGGAGGGGAAGGTAACTGACAGCTGCTGCCTCAGTGGATGCCAGGAATTGAATCAGAGGCTAGCAGAACTGAAAGCATCCGTGTTTAAATCTTGTGCTAATTGTGTTTTTCTGTCTCGTTCCCTCTGGTATGGATGAGGCTAGACACACAACCCAACCCGAGTGCTGTTTCACTTGTGCTTAGTGCATGTCGTCCCTCCCCCAGCCAGTGTGAATCCAAGGACACACTGCGGCTTGTGCTGCAGTCAAGGGCATCAAAGGATGCTGCAGGGGTGTGCAGCTGCATTGTCCCTTGTACAGGATCTCTGGGCACAGGTGAGCATTTGCTTGGCCTGCAGGGTGCTCTAACTTGTCCCCACATCCTACGACATTGTGAACAGAGCAGCCTGTCCATGGTGAAGAGAGCAGCTCAGGCTTTTCGCTAACGAAGCCTTGTAATGATAAGCAAGGACAGGAGACTGCTAATGCAGAGCGGGAACTCATGTGGGCTCTGAACTGTACACAGATGGACAAAACTCCCTGGTCTGTGCTTTGGGCTTCCTGAAAAGCTCCCTCTGGATTACAACTCCTGGGATAAGGGTCACTTCTGTGACACTTGGAGGTCATGGAGAAGCTGTGTCAGTGTTGCCCACAGGAGCAGGTCACTTTCTTACTCAGACTGCAGGAGGTTTGCTTTGCTTTTGTAACTTCCCCAAAATACCCACAAAGACAGAGTGCACCCTGTCTGTGGAGAGATTCCCTCTTGTTTACTTGGCTGCAGAGCCAAGGTGACTGGTGTTCTGTGTGATGGGAAAAACTCTTGATTGCTTTGCCTTATTTCAATTTTGCATAAATAATTTTATGTGCTTTTTTTTTTTTCTTTTAAGGGGGTATATTTTATACATATGACCTTTGTTTTATCTCTCTCTCTTTCTTACACACACACACACCCCCACACACCCTACTGTGAAAGACAAGGATGATGGATTCAGAGACTCCCAAAGAACAAGAACAGCCAGGATTGATGTCACCCTCTTAGCTAGCACTTCTGAAAGTAGTGCAGGAGTAACCCAGCTCTGTCACCAAGACTCTTATTCAGAGCGTGGTGTGAGTATCTGTACTCTCTAGAATGAAGGCTGTATGCAAGAGCTCTCCTAAGCATGCATGTGGCCTGATCCTACTACCCTCAGCTGGTCTGTTTAGGCTGGAGAAGAGGAGGCTGAAGGGAGACCTCATTGCTCTCTACAACTACTTGAAAGGAGGTTGTGGAGAGGAGGGAGCTGGTCTCTTCTCCTAAGTGACAGGGGACAAACAAGGGGGANGGAAAGCTCAGATCTCATTCTCTCATAGGAGTGGTCACTGCTTACACACACATTGGAGCATCTACTTGTTACCGGGGACATATAGGTGCACACCCCATGCTTTTCTGAGGTGGGAAACCACATGTACCTAAAGAAAGTTCTACTACCTCTGTGGTAGCCACTGTATCTCACAAGCAATGAGAGAGTTAATGGGCCAGGGACTCATTTCCAAGGGACAGACATTGAAAATAAGCTACTGAAAGGAGCTAAAGAAGCGGCTTAATGTAGTTGTGGATGCTGCAATTAATAATGCAAGAGAAAGATGGATCTGAGACATCTGAAAGAAATCTATGAAGACAGGCTCGTGGCTTTGGGAATAGAGCCTAGTCATTAAAAATTGCTTCTGCAAGTCTGCATGCTAACATTGCTGCCCTGTCTTTTCACTTCAGAATGGAAACAAAGGACTGGACAAGAACTGGCTTCACATGCTATGATGTGTAAACCCAGCATAACAGGAAATCATGGAGTGTGGTGGTAGGAAATAGGTAGGGAAGTCCCTGGCCCAGGTCTCCTATCCATGTAGACATGGTTTTGAATGTTCCAATGTTGTCTGTACACACAGACATGTCTGCTGAAGTGATGAGGCTCTCTGGGGCTGCCTACAAGGAGATAGGATTGGTGGTCTGCATGCTGATCTCTTGGGATGCTGCTTCTGCAGAACAGTACTGCTATCGTTTAGGGTCCCACATCACCCCTTCTCACATCAGAGATACTGAAGTGGCACACTGCTTGCTTAATCCTCCTAGCCTCCATCAGGATCTGGGAGGATTAGCTGCCCTTTTTGAGACATCTCTAAGTTGCTCAGGCTGGAGAAACTGTGCTCCTAACTCAAGCATCACATCAAGCTTTATTCTGTGTGCTACTAGCAAGATGCACTTCTCTTGGCTGCCTTGCTCAGCACAGAAGATAATCCTGCCAGGACCATAGCTAGAAATTTTGCCTCTTTTTTCTTTAACAAAAAAGTTAAAAACATGTCATTACCTCACATTTCTTTAGTTCTTTTCCTATCCTTCCTGTGTACATGTTGCACATACTTGCATTTTGCCATTTTCTATCATGACTTGTCAGGCCAGCCTCTCACTTTTATGCTCACCGCTCNGGCACAGAAGACAATCCTGCCAGGACTGTAGCTAGAAATGTTGCCTCTTTTTTCTCTAACAAAAAAGTTAAATACATGTCATTACCTCACATTACTTTAGTTCTTTTCCCATCCTTCATGTGTATATGTTGTGCATACTTGTATTTTGCCATTTTCTAGCATGACTTGTCATCCCAGTCTCTCACTTTTATGCTCACCGCTCTGCAGGTGTTCCTCAATCCACTGCTGACACTTCTCTGTTTTCCCTCTTGTACCCAGAACAAAACTGCTGAGCAACAAACATGATGCTTTAAATAGAGGGGTCCATACATGGCTTTGTAGGGAGAAGATGGAGCCAGTATCTGCTGAGAGCCCAAGCAGTGGGGTGTTGCAAAAGGAGCTTTTATTGCTGCTAAGTGGCTCCTACCCATCCATCTTCATTGCTTCTGTTTGTCCTTTTTTCTGCCCTGATGCTTTTTGGGTACCTTCTCCTAATGAAGTATCTTTGTCTGTGTTTACTTTTCTCTTTTCCATGTGGTCCTAAACTTGCATCTCCTCAAAGCTGGTCTCTCAAAGGTGGTTCAAGGTCTCTCTTGTCCCCATCTAGCTACTAGTGCGTCTTGTCTATCTGCAGAGCAGTGAATACCTGTGGAACATAAATGGTCCAAAAACATTTTATTCAACCTTCGTTGATCTTCTGTGGCTTTCATGTTGGGTTCTTAGTTTCCTGACTTGTTGCATTTCTTTACCCTGTTTTTAACTATTGAAAAAATTGTGGGTATTCTAAAGTTCCAAAGGTCTCAGCTACTTGGAATGACTGAGATTTTCATATTAACCCTAATTATTAATGTTTTTCTTAGTCTACTACCTCTCCTCTCTTGATATGTTTAGAAGTTATTCATGTCATCTTGAAATACTTTGTTACTGTGTAACGCTGATACTATCAGACTGGTATAAATAAACTAAAACTGAATTTAAAACAACAGTTAATCTGAGATTACAGTAAAAGCAGAATTTGTTCTCTTCATCTGATGCTGATGCTGAAGAGGCCATTTGGATAAAAGCTGAGGAGACTTAGCTATATCAGGCAGTCTTAATGTTCCTACAGAGCTGAACAGATTGGCACTGACACGGATCAGAAGACAGAAGAGAGTGGCAGCTTTGAGGAGCTGTTTTAATTACTCAGGGATTACACAGCTGTGCTAAAATAATGAGGAAAATATGTCCACAAAAATGAGACTGAACTGCTTTCAGTATTGCTTCTTCAGAAGTCACATACTCCGCAGCTTTTTTTTCTTGGCTTTAGAATGGAAGAAGCGCTGTTTGAAGGAGATGTCACTGCAGCAAAGCCAAGCCTGATTAACCAAGAAAGGGGCATTTGACATTTATTATTATAGTTCTTAAAATGAGCTCATGATGCCTTTATGGAGAGCTGACCTATGGAAATGCACATTCCTCTCCCTGTCTCCTATTCTCTCTTCTCTGTCTCTGCTGTTAAATACAGCACTGATTTCACTGGGCACCATGCTGGACCCTAACCAAGCCTCTCAGCTTGTTTCAGTGGGCCTTTAGCTCTGGATAGTCCACAGCAGGACTTGGTCCTTGGGCCTCCAGGGACAGCTAGAGTTCTCTTACTCACAGCATGGCTATACCCAGGGGCCAGCCCCGTGCTGACTGGAGTTTACATCATTTACACTTGAACACCTCATACGCCCTCCCTGGTGAAGCATCAGGACTTTTTGGAGCAGGAGGAGCTAGGGGGAGGAAACACTGTGCTGTGTTTTGGTTTAGTGTTTGATGGGAATGGTTGGACTCGATGATCCTATGGGTCTCTTCAACCTGGTGATTCTGTGTGATTCTGTGATTCTGTGTGTCATGAATGAGCAAGACAGAGCGGCCCATGTCAGTTCCATATGGCTGAGTTTTGGCTGCCTTCAATAGCCCAGCAAGTTTGTTCAGGCTTTGGTGATACCTCCACATGGCACTGCAGTTTACCAACTGCCTGTATGGCTCTCGTCAAGAGTCAATGGGATGTCAGCTCCAAAGGAAAGAAATCCCTTCAGAAAATGAGAATGAGTGGAGGTGGAGACCCAAGACACAAGCTTGGAACAATGTTTCAAAAAAACACCCTGGATTCTGCACTGAAGGATAAGCATTTGCTTGGCAAGGGAGTAGCTGACCTGGTTGGAGCATTCATTTATTGAGTCGACAGTCCTAACTGTCTTTACAGATCAAGGCCATAGATAAAAGCGTACAAGTAGCTTCAGGGATACCAATAGATCAAGGACTTGCTTAGAACACTTCCTAAAAATATTCTTCCTCTCCAAGCATTATGATCGACAGCTACTGTTTCATCTGGGTATTAAAGCCCAGTAAGACCTGGGATTCAACCATGTATTTATCCCAGTGAGACAAATTTTTAAAGTTTGGATGATAGCTTTCCATTTGCAAACAAAAATGGGTCTTTTTTTTTTTACAAAAACTCACTAAAATCTCAGATCTTCATGAAATTCTTATCATCATCACTCTTCACTGTTACTTTCTGTGACACAGTCCTTATTCTGCTGTTTTCCAGCATCCTTGTACTGGCTCAGAACGCTTAGTGAGAGTGACCATCTGTACCTATAGGATCAAGTTTTGCAATTAGTGTTGTGTCTTTTATGCCTGAACTGTTGCATTAGGCACAGCAAAGCAAAAAGGCAACATCAGCTCATATGTGGAAGCAAATTAAACTGGGACAATTGGATCAGGTCTTGTTTGTGCCTTGGAGGTCATCACAGTCGTTCCTATGCAGGATGCTCAGCAGCTCCTGAATGGCTGCAGCTGATGGCAAATTAAATTAACCCCACACCTGCCTCAGTTTATTTCTACCTGTTGTTTTGACTCAGGAAGGGAGTGGTGGAAGAAAATGCTTCCATCTTCCCTGTTTAAACTGCATCCACATGTAAATCAACATCCAGAATAAGCTCTTTTGACCTTGGCCAGGACCTTTCTATACACTGCACTGCCTTCTTCTCCAAAGAAAGTAACATTTCCATTTATTGTTGTGAAGTGATTTGAGATTTTTCAAAGAATAGGCAGTGCATGACAATACTGCTGTGTGTGGGACTGTCACCTTGCCTGAGGACATCACCTTTATCACTGTGGTAAGTCTGAGCTGACAGCCAGAAATAGGCTTCGCTGCCATCCTGAGGAGGGAACTTCCCAGAAGACAGATTCAGTCCAAACTTAAAATACAACTGCAGAGGTTATGGGAAATTTATTTTTATGAAAAGCATGAACATTTCCTTATTGATTTTGGTGCTATGATCTTTTAGGACAGGAAGATTAATCTTATTTCTGAGACAGAGAAATAAGAGCTAGATGTTATTCCCAGTGGGCATGGATGAAATATCAAGAGCTGTCAACAGCTGAAGAGAGTTTTCTCTGAGATATGATGGAAGACCTGTGGTCAGATATGAGCTTTTAATGACGAGTAGCCAAGTCAAACAGACAGAGCAATATGAGCTTAGTTACGTGCTGCTGAGATGACTGCAGTCCTGCTGGAGACCTGAGAGATGTGAGTGACACTGCTGGCATGAGCTCGTGTGCATGTTTTGCTTTGCTATTCTAACACAAGAGCTCCAAAATACTCCATTTCACTTGAAAGTTGCCTCGTTTCAGAAGTCTGCCCAGTGTCATTGAAAGCATCTTTGGGTTGTGCAAGAGTACCGTCTCTAGCAAGAAAGCCAGTGTTAAGTGATAACAAAATAATGCTGAAGATAATCTGCTTTTGTAGAACAGAATTAGGGGTCTCTTCTTTTAAAAAGAGGAAAATGATATCAATGGGATTCTGTATGGACAACACAGGGATGGTAGTTCGGGAGTTCATGACAATACTAAATACATTGCAGTGCACAAGTTATTTTTGCAAGGGAGACCAGAAGCTCAGAACAGTGTTAGGAGCCTATTGTCCTATGGCGAATACAGGACAAACAAAGATAGTGTGGAGCCAGCCCTGGAAAACAACTATTCTGATGCAATGAGAAGTTTATATATAGACTCTGGACCCGCATTTTATCAGATCCCACAATTATATGCACATGTACACACACATGTGCAGCTGTACTTGGATCTTTCTTCAACTGTGATTGTTGTTAAAAAATTACTGTAAGGATTTGTATTGTTGGAGGGTACCACTGTAAGCCAAACCTCTATCTCCTCTGGGAGCAGAGTTCCAGTAATTGTGTTTTAAGATTTAATAATTAACAGTACCTATTGGAAGCAGCCTCCTAGATCTTGATCCTAAGTCTGTGCTAACAACCACCCTGTGCTTAGGGTGTCAGCAAGTGCTACAGCATTTACAAAAGCTACAACCATGCCAAGGCTCTTCTAACAGTTTGAGGTTACATACTATTGATTTCCATTGTCTGTCCATATTGCTTGATTTGTTGGTATAGAAGCTGTCTCTGTGAATTTAGAGACTGAACCCAGCTTAAAAACCTGAATTATGACAGCCCTTCTTAAAGCATTACTGTCTAGGAGTGCCCCAGTCACAGGTGCCAAACTAAAAAATTGGTGCTAGAATAGATCTTGTGTAGACACCTCACATGGATGAGTAACAAAAGGGAAATTTGTCTTGTGCTTAATGTACCTATTCCTGCCAAGTACATGTCTGGCTGTGAAAGGTCCTAGGACGAGCAACTGGAATTGCCTGATAAAACTCTCATAGTTCAGAAGCTATAGATATTTCTTGCAGATATTTATGTCTCTATTGCAGTCACTACTGAGCAGGTTAAAGCAGGCTTTCTGTGTTGGCCAAAAATATTCCTTTGCAAAACTACCTTAGAGAACTGTAAATACAGGAGCATGAAAATATGTTCTGTCTTAGTATCCTCAATACAACAATAATCCCATCTGAGGCTGGGAATTTGTTCCATACCCTCAGTGACACCACTAGGGCTGTAAGAACACATTCATCAAAGCAAGCCACAGAGTTTTGACTTCTGAAGTTGTTCAGTAATGGCTAACTTGTTTGTGTGATGCTTGTATTTGTCAGCTAGCTCCACTTTTCAAGCACTTGGTTCTTTAAGAACCACAAATTGATTAGTTACTCATTTTAAAGAGAATTTATGTTCCAGATGGGCTCCTTTACTCAGATGATGCAAGGTTATCACATCTTTGGAATTATTACTACATGGATAGTGAGGCTTCCAAGGGAAGCAATGGAATAGCAGTCACACTTCTGAGAAAATTTGTTTCTACAAGCTCCTGTTGATTTAAAGCCACCTGTGATAGTCATGGATGTAGACTGGCTGAGTTAAATTGCTACCCCTAATTGAGGACACTCAGACTTCTAGCAGCCAGTTACATTTATATTTTATATTTTGTATATCACATTCTGCCTTGGAAGTTATTTGTTTCAACCTCTATCTGTCACTGCAGGTTAGTTGCCACACGATATGTATCTGTGATGGACCTGTGTTCGCAGGACAGAAGTGAATCCAGAATGTTGTAGGATGCAGCGATGTTTTTTCAGCAGACAAATCTTCCAACACAGACATTGAGCTTTAATAGAGTGGAATGTTTTGTTGTAGCCTGTGCATTTCTGATGAGCTAGAGAACTAAATTGTCACAAAATGTGGTCATAAATGATCTCATGACATTTCTACAAATGCTTTCTGCTCAAGTTCCAGCCTATGAATCCTATTCTTCCACCTTCAGCGCTTGCCATTGCAGGTGTAGAGATTATTCAGTCATGACTCTCACTTGCTATGTAGAGTTACCAGTCCTGTTAAATTACCACTTAATGTTTCTACCTGCACGATCAAGCCAACTGCAGCTGCATAATCCCTGCACAGGCTTCACCACTCGTCCTTACTAATGCTCTGAATTTTTACAAGATCATTTTTTTTTTCCTTTTCTAGCCATTGCTGAAAATGAGTTGATTATCTGTAGCCTGGGAATGTGGATGACACCCTAAAATTCATTTCCCTTATGACCTTTTGGACTGGAACATAGCTTGCTGGAATGAAAGATAAATGCATGGTTGAATCTCCAACATTTTTTTTGTGACACCAAAGTGTATTATTGAGCTTGTTTTCTTGACCCCTTTTCAAAGGTAGGTTTCAGAAAAGCATGACACTGTGACAGTGCAATTTCCCTTTTGCCACATGGAGCCTGTGACTGAATTGTGTAGCTTTTATCTGTTGCTCTTCTTTTCCCTGATATTTCACTCCTGGGCTCTTTGGGGAAACAGAGCTAGGAATAAAAGTTGTGGTATGCAAAGACAAAAGCTTGGAGGCAAAGCCTGAGAATGTGGCTGAACTTTTGACTCAACACTGCATCTTGAGGCTTACAGATTTATTGGTTATATCTGCTAAGGCCAATCTGACCTGGGAGGTTAATACACTACTGTGCTGTCGTCACCAATTTTGTACTCAATTGTAAAGACACCCCACTGCCGGCATTGACTTTTAGCCAATTTCCCCTTCTTTTTAAGTCTCTGAGCTCTTATGTTCTTATTTATCCCTTTCTGATAGGTAGAGTGGGAGAGAGATGAAGAAAAACATATTCCAGAATAGTGTACAGTAGGTGTCCCACGATGAATCATCCTTCCTGCCTATCTACCTCTCCTGAAGTGAGTCATTAGAAGAAGAACATGAGACCTTTTAAGGGTTAGGCTTTTCTTAGTAGGACAATCATTCATTGTGTTCTCGTGTATAAGAAGATCCATTCTAGTTAAGCTATTATTGTGCCAACACAAAATAATTGCCGAGATATTTAAAGTATTTGTCTAGTGCAAATACAAGGAGAAACCATAATGCTGGTGCTCTGAGAAAAATGAGGCTTATGGTTTAGTAAAATACCATCAATTTATTCAGTAGTCCAAGCTTCAATTGGTTACTTATTTATTTGTTCAGAAGCTAAACTGTTCAGCTTTTTCTTTAGTTGCACAAAGAATAGTGGGAAGTAGCAGGTGGCCGGCTCTTCTTTGAGATTCCCACTGATGCTTCAAGCCAGAGATGGCTTCTGGCCACACTGAGAGCTTCCTAAAAGCATTTGTGTCCAAATACAAAGGCAGACAGGAGAATTTCTGTCTTGCAGTGCCAGCATCATGTGTACTTTTGTATAATTTTCCTTGCTATTTAGAAAAATAGAGAGTCACATTCAGGTTCTCTGAGAGCCTGACTGAGCCACCACAGTTGGTAGGGCAATAAAGTGTCTTGAGCCCAGTGAGCCATTCAGACTGCTTAAATGCAGGACTGACAGACCCTTACATGGTCAACAGAGAGAGGGTATCCTGCTGCTTACACCTGGCACCCACATCTGAAGGCTGAAATGTGGCCCATATTATACATTTGCTACCACTTTCTTAACTTCCTTCTTTCACTGTTTGATGTACAAGTTGATGATCCCGTCATTGTCCTTACACCTCCTTCATAATGTGATCATTAGTAAACCGTATATTGAATACTGTTTGAGCAGGGGAATGCTTGCATCAAAAAGAGCATCAACCATGAGTAAACAGTTGTGAAATAGTTGAGAGAATAGCAAGATCTGACCTTTGTAGAAGGTGTAGAACTGCATGGTGGCACCTTTAAAAGTCTCTGTTCTTCCTGTCTTCCTTTCTTTATCTGCTACAGTAATCAGAAGATAAATCCATGCTCATAAAAACACCATGGTATCACGTGCAATGAATTCATTAAGGTGAAATTATATACTCTTGAAGGAGCTCAGATAAGAAATGAGAAGACTTAATGAGCTGAATCCTTTCATTCTGTGAGTCTTGGCCATAGTGACTCCAAGAATCGTGCCATGGCTGCTGAGGTCATGACTGCCTAAATGATCTGACAAGGCTGGAGACCTGCATTAAACTTACCTTCACGTCTTAACTTGGAATTCCATCAACAGCCTTCTGTTAACTTTGTTCTCCAGCAAGGTAAAGCTGAAATGCTCAGCTGAATCGTGGAGTTCAGCTGCAACAAATGCCTGATGATGACGTTCCCTAGCAAATAGGTCAAGTGGGAAGATTTTGGTATTGTGATTTTATTGAACTTTTGGGAGATAAATGAATTTGATGCATCCTAAAATTGTTTTAGCTCTTCACACTTCTTTAAGGCAATCTTACTGAACATTAAAGAAAATCGGGTGACATTTATTTTTTGTCAAGTTGCTGTAGTAATACTGCATGCTACCGCAGCAGCCAGTGAGAGGAATATTAAAATGTTTTGCCAACCTTTCCCCAAATATTTCTAAACCCCACAGATATTGTCAGCTTTTGATACAGGAGAGGTAGGCACCAAACGCTGTGGACTTCCCACCAACTGTGGTAGAAATCTGGAAGAGAAAGCTGAGGGTTGGGGACTACACATGCAGAGCAACAGCTACTGGTCAAGATTATCCTTTCTGTTATTGCTCCCCAGCTGTACCCTCCTGTTTGCAGCACAAGTCAGCTCATAACTTTCCAGGACTCTTCTACCCTCCATCTACATTATTAGTGGCCTCTCTCTGTTTCTCTTACTACAGAGGGAATAGTGCATTCTTCTGCTTACTCTCTCTTCCCTGGGGCAGCAGAGTTCAGTTTTGCCTGCGCTTTCAAGGAGCTGCGAGTTGGGCTTGGCTAAAAGCCCAGTTTGCACTTACACTGCAGTCTTGCTACCCTTGCTTGGCTTTCAAACTCCTGTGATCTGTCTGCAAGAGCAAAGCAGTACCAACTGCTGGTTAGTCAGAACCACCTTTTAGAACTATATCCACTTCTCAAAATTTTCTTACTTGCAGAATTCTTCCAAAGAAATATGATTAAAATCCTCATCTAATAGGATCATGCATCTGCAGCTCAGACCCTGTTTAAAGAATCTGTTCTTTAGTGTATGATCATTCTGTACACAGGATTGATTAAAAAATATTCCCTTGACATTATTTCAAAGACAATTCTATTTGAAGTAAAGAAAGGCTTTAACAGAAAATATCCAAATGCCTCTTGAAAATGTTTGTGGCTTTTTTCCTTGTCCAAAATCCCTCATTTTGTTCCTCATTATTGCAGTGAATAATGTTTCTACATGCAGGGCTTGGAAACCAAAATCTTGTTGATTTCTTTTAATAACCAAAATACTTCTATGTCTGATATGCCAATACTGTAAAAAATTCCAGGCAGCTCTCTGTATTTATGTCACCATAGCACCAGTAGTCCTGGCAGGAGCTGGACATTTTTACAGTGTGTGCTGTACAAGCAGAACCTCCAAAAAGGATCTGCTTTGGAGCTTGATTCTCTACCACCAAAACCCAATTTTCTGCCATATGTCCTCCACAATGAGAAAAATGAGATACTGAGACAACTATCATCACACAATTAGTGAAGATCAGTCTTAAATCACAAGCTGAAGGCTTATCTTGTGTAGTTACTGTAAGGAAAAACCAACAGGCTCTTGTTTCTGCTGAGATTATATTTGGATATAGGATGATATATTGGAGATACCTACAGATGTGAAAACACATCCTTTTTGAAGTACAAATGTAGGAGCAATGTGATTCCTTAGAAGAAGATCTATTGTCATGTAAAGATGAACCAGTCAGTGGATGCTTGGGTGGCAAGAGATGACAACATGTAGACAGGAGAAGAAATTACTTTGTGGGAGGAAGAGGGAGTTCATTGCTAGATTCAAAGGGAGTGCGAAGAAGCTCTGCTCTTGAGCTCGCACCACTTATCCAGATATTCAACAAGCTTCACCTTAAAAAAGGGAAAATGCTACTGATCTAGCACTTCAGCATCCTAGAACTGAGTATGATATAAAAGCAAAACAAATGGACACAATGAAGTCCCCCTGCCCCCCCATAACAGACATCTCACGACTGGTCAGTGAAATTCCAGAA